>VDFB02332251.1:0-123060 GCA_007258455.2 Sequoia sempervirens
TTTATTGACAGTTCAAGAAAATGCAGTTGATCCCTCCGACACTGCCCACATACGTTCAATCAATGAGTATCACCTAGGTAGGTGATCATCGTGTTGTCTAACCATTATGAAAATCACTATTAGTGACAATGGGTCAGATAACAATGACCAACCTCCCATCCTAGGGATTGACAACATCGATGCCACCCATGGTTCTAGAGCATGCTACATGATGTATGACCCAGCCCCAGTTTTCCCTGCACATGCCCCCATGGGAAATATTGAGGAATAATGGCTGGGAGGAGAGGATCACAATAATGATGAAGAGCAGGAGGGAAAAGTAGTAGTGGGTGTATTAGTGAAGAGGCCAAGACAGTAGAAAATAATATCATCACCTCCACATGCGGTCCTAGTGTCATTGAAACCACCTTTGATGATAGTCATTCCTCCTATGGTAGAAGTTGTAGCAGCAAGGCCTAGTGTTGCACCACCATATAATCCATACAAGTAAGCTAGGAACCTAGGTATGAGAATGGTTTATACTATTTCCTTTCAATATATATATATATGAATATACTTTTATATGATTCAATACTGATAGTGTCTACTTCTATATGGTTACAACCAATGCACAGGAGTGGATTTCCTTCATTAGGTAATGTATTTCCAAGGTTTCCAAAGTTGTGCCTATCCAAGGGAGCATCCTAGACATGTATAGGCCAGCATCAACGAGGTGATACATCCATATTTTTGAGCTTGTTGCACATTTGAGGACCACTTACGAGGAGGCACATGTGGAGACTATTAAGAGGGACACTAACTTCACCAAAGTAATTAGGTAGTGGAATCCATGCTCAGTGAAGCTTCACACTATACAAGCTAAGCAAGATTAGACAATGACATGGGAAAAGAGTAATGAGAGTGTGCATGATTTCCTTTACAGCCCAATCGATGACCTTAGGAAGTAGGTGGAGGCTGTGTGATTGGGCATTGATCCCCAAGTATAGTTGCTTTAGGAGGAGTTGCAGTAGGTTGTGAGCTGGAGGTCAAGCTTTGAGAGGAGGTTGTCGAGCTAGAAGGAGAGTTTTGTGGATTGCAGCCATGGAGCATGTATGTTTCATAATCATATCGGTCACATTCCCAAGCATCAGTCTAGCATCCACCTCTACCATCATCGCCAAAATCAAATGTCTTAGGGAGCCATGCATTGGGGTTAGAGGCCCATTTTGCATATGCCAAATTTTTTATATAGATTATATTATTTTTGTATAGCATTATTTTTTATGCATAGACATATATAGATATATAGTCACCATATTTTGATACAGTGGTGCAATACATGTAGATTACATTTTGATATAAATATTGAGAGGGGGGTGAATTAGTATTATATTAAACTTTTGAACACGACTTATCCAATCACCAAAACATATTAACAAAAATAAGAAATGAAAGTATAAATCATCCACAAGATCACATAACACATGAACACCAAGTTTTTTATGTGGAAAACCCAAAAAGGGAAAAGCCATGATGAGGATTAGCTCACATTATATTATATCTAGATATAGTATATTACAGGGGCTCACTACCAAGACACACTATACTTATAAGGCTCATAGCTAGAATTATATACAAAACAAAGATGGTTACTTGCCAAAATGTGAACTGATAAAAGTACATTTTCATTGTGCTAAATTTTAGTTCCTTTGAAGCTTTGAATATAAAGTACTACTCTGCTTAGCATTCGCTCAACAATTCTACTCTTATTTTGATCTCACACCTATGAATTTTCATGTTCACATTATCTAAGATCACTTGCATCTGATGTGCCAATTATACTCCCTCATCCATCATTACAACTCAAATTTGTATCACATATATATACCCAATTACATCTACATACATCAATTATGTTGGCCTAATTAGATGTGACAAAAAATAATTCAAAATAGCTTTATCAGCTATATACTCAATTCAACAATCATCCTCACGCTTAAATCAAATGTGTAATACATAACTTAGGTCGGCATGGACCTAAAAATAGATCCTATGAACATTCAAATTATATATTTAATCTTCACAACATATATCATGTATTAGGTCAGCTAGGAATTAGACCTAATCACAAAAAATTGCATTCATACATACACTTCTCCATCCAAGCGACTTTAAGACTCGATCTTTCTTCATATTTTCACTTAGCCAACACTAGTAACTCTATCTTTAGAACCCAACACAAAAACACCAGTAACTCTATCATGCATAACTTCTAGGATATTTCACAAAACATCACAAAATATTGATTTTCATTGTATTTGATGATCTTGAAAGCATGGTTAGAATCATAGAGTGAGATCACTTAGTGCAGTGGAGTGTGGACCCAAAAAATGACACACTGAACCACAAAACCATCAGCATAAGTACTTAGCTAATTTCATGTACAATCATATTTACCGAATCAACTAATGTTGTACACATATATATTTTTAGTAGAACTTCCAAATCATACTAGTTGTATCATAACAATGTTGACATCAATGAAAACACTAGATCAAGCAGTAGTATGCAATTCATGCTCATGTTGTCAATAGACCAAAACTTCCAACAATATCCTTCTAACATATATATGAGATTTTATGCGGCATCATTTTGTTCTTATGTGTACTTTACTTTCATGCAAGGCTATGTGATGGATTTGTTTATGGATGTATTTTTATATTAGATGCTATCAAGATCTAATAATACACATTGTATGTATGTTAATTAAATACAATGATGATCTAATTGCCTAACCAAAAGACCTAGTCAAATACAATGCATGGATCCATAGAATAATAAAACACATGTATATATATAATTCCTAATTAAAGAAATTAATTACATATAAATGTTCACATCATAGCACAGAATGGAAAAAATGTGTTAATGAAGGAATTTCATAGCATAATGAACTACAATCGTTGAGGGAAGAGTGTCATGCATATGCCACATAGACACTATGTGTAGTATCGGAAAAGATGCATTGCATTGACATGTTCTTTTAGAGGCATTACATCCATAAATGATTGTCCATAGGCACCAAAACCATACATGGAGATGATTATGTAAGGATCTAACCAATTAGGGCTAAAATTCTCCTTTTGATTAGGTGGTGCATTTACATTTCTCTGATACTCATAGAGAATGAGATCAGCTACCATGAAATTTTTAGAAACACCCTAATTGTAATGTTTAGAAACATACCATTGATAATCTTGGATATGTTGCAGGGCTTGCAATCAGTTCTCATCAAGCAACTCAAGAAAATATAGATGATCAACACAATAAGTGTCATTATCAAACAATCCTTTAATGGAAACTCACAAAGATGGAATTTCCAATTCTAAAGGAATGATAGCCTTGGCACCATACACGAGGTTTTAGAGAGTTGCACCAATAGTCATATGTATACTCGTGTGAAGAGATATGTCAATTCAGTATGCAAATTTGTACTGTGTTTATTAACTAGCTTTTGGAGAATCAACTCAAGAGTTTTATTAGACACTTCAACTTGGCCCTTAGATTGAGGATAGTATGGTGTAGAAAAATAATGTTGAATATGAAAATTTCCAAGAATTCCTTCACCTCTTTGTTCTTAAATGAAGTACCATTATGAGAAACAAGGGTGGAAGGAAATATAAATCAATCAATGATATTATTTAGAATAAATCTCTAGATATTTTTTCAGCATTCATTTATCAAAGCAAAACAATTTCAACCCATTTTTTAAACTAAAATTGAATAAGGTTCAAACTAACCATGAGATGTAAATTACAATTAGAAAATTAAAAATGGTATGAACTAGAAATCTATCAAATATTTTTGCACTTTATCTCAACACCAAGGGCCAAGATTACATTTATATTTAATATTTGGAGCATTAAATTATTATTACATATTCATCACCCATCTCCAACTAAATTTTGTTGCAAATGTACCTAGGGATATCTAAATGTATATTTTATTATATCTTTGCATTAAATTAAAGTTACAACATCCTAAAAAATCTAGGGCACAAATTCCTTAATATATTACATCAAAATACATCCAAAAACAACCAGCCAATATGCAAAAAAGTGGTCATCAATGGTCCTCCTTCCTTTTGATTTATCCTTCATAATAAAATTAATAAAAGTAGTAAGTGTTGGAGTGACTTCATTACTAGGTTGACTAGTAACAACATGAATCCTACAACACTAAGCATTATACTAATCAATTAGTTGGTGTTGAAGATCCATCCATGTATCCTTTTACCCAATAAAATTTTGACCCTTCACCAAAATTTGAGCAACCTCAGTCATGTAATCTATAGATAACTCTTCAATGGTATCCTTATGGATCACAAACTTCCATTTTTGTTTCAAAACCTAATCATTTATTCCTTTGGAGGTATACACCTCGATCTTTGTAAGTTCCTTCAAAAATTGCTCGTAGGAGGCCAAAACTTCCTTGATTTGAGTATAAATCTTCTTTATTTCTTACTCAAACTATACTAATATTTCTCTTTGGAATTTCAAATAATGTATCCAATAGTATGGCTCTTTAACCAATTATTTTCTTAAGATGCCTTGTTTTTTCAAGACCTCATTAGGGAGATTTTGTAAGTCCTCATGTTTTGGAAATACCAAACCATGACATTGCTCATTGCTACTACAATTCTACACTAACTTGTCCACCTCTTCCCTTAGAATAAGGAAGTTATTATACACCTAGATAGAAATATCAATTGCTTTATTTCCATTATCAAATATGTTCTTGAGCTAACCTTGGATGGAATAAGCCCAAGATCTCATACTTTCCATTTTTTCAACTTTATCCTTTGACAAGACAAGTGGAGTTATTGTTTTTCCTAGCTCACTTTGCATTGGAGTAACTGAATGTTGGATAAAGGTAGTGAGTTCAGCTACTCAAGACTTTAGATCAGTTTTAGTTGTCTCATTCTTATTTATTCTCTAAAAAATATTGGAGACAAATCCTAAAATTCTTCCATCTCTTTATCTCAATTCGTCTAGGACCCAAGTTTATTGCGAAATATTGAAGTCCTCAAGAAAAATTCTCTTATTACAAGATCTTAGATCTTGAGGAATCTTTGGTCATGTGAGACCTTTTTTTTCCTTTTTCTTCTACTTTGATCTCTTTGCACTACTCAAAATAGCCTCTAGGATTAGCTTACGAACTCCAATAATTAGCTTTATACTCTTTAGTTGTTTGTGTAAATAGGTGTTTTACCCATCTAGGTCCTTTTTACATGTTAAGTCCACTTAGGTCCTAAGAGGGAATATTTTTAGTTAGCATTAGTTGTCACTAGATCTTATCTTATTTTTTGGTATTTAATGCTTGTGTTCTATGTCATCTAGTATTTGTTGGCATAGTTATCTCATTATATAGAATTAAGACACATGCCAAGATCTTTTCTCATCTTATCCCACATTTTAACTTTATAAGAAAGGCATCAGTTACACATCCTATACAATTCAATTATGTGTAAGCCAAATATATCACTACAATCTTGAATATTACATATTGGCTCTTGCATCCAATACTATAGATTTTTTTTCTTATTTTCTCTCTTGTACAAGGTTGTTTTTTTCTTTTACAAGTGATCCTTGAGGCTTGAGTCCTTGAGTAACTCTAACATGGTATCAAAGCTTCAGAATTGTAAAACCACTTATCAAATTTGAGGGCGATTCAAACATGATATTTTGTAGGGTATGCATTAGGGAAAAACAAACCTCATGGTTGAGTTCAAAATTCCCAAAACCTCCTATTTTATACAAAATACTTGGTATTTTGGGAAAAATGTTTCTTGGGCCAATTCTTAGGGTTTGGTAAAAATTTACATATTTTGATCTATACATACAAATCCATATAGTAGGGATGGGTATGTGCAGGATCATTAAGGAAAAAATAGGCCCTTAAGTGGCAAATTTTTTTAAAAATCAGAGTTAGGCAACTTGACATAAAAATTTGAATAAGTTATCTATATTATTTCAAAAATATGTAAGAATAGAATCTTTAGAAAATTGAATGTAGTTTTTAAACTACTAGGTTTTTTTAAAAAATCTATTTGGTGAAAATTTGAAATTTCAATGTAGTAATACTTAAATTTAGGGAAAAATAAGAAGTAGGTGTAATGCAATCAGGCCCATAACCACAATAAAATGATAATATTTTTTTATAATATTTTAGATATAAGTAGAGGACTCATGTCCTGATGTGATGCATATTTTTTTGTAATTTTTTTCTAAGTAAATAATTAATTATGAATTTTCTATTACAACTTTTTTTAAATATAAAACCTAGTATGTCTAACCACCTTAACTTGGTTAAAAATTTATGAAATTCAAATTTTCTTTTTTTAATCCTATAGTATACGAAGCATAGAATGTGATGAATGTTTTGGATTCAAAAAAATTGATACCATTTGAAATCTATAGATGTTTTTCAATCAGCCTATCAATCAGGACTTTAGTCATAATTCAAATAGAAAATGAATAATAATTACTTATTAAATTCAAAGTAAGGCATAATTTATATTGGTGGAAATATGATAATCTTCTTTAAAAACCCTTTTTGTTTCATCAATTTTGGGTTAAAAAAAATTGTCAGCCACATACCCATCATATTGCCACTTTTTGGCCCATCATGATCCTGCACATACCCAGATCCTTGCAGGCCATACACATTGTACCATCCATCATAGTTTTTAGTTTCATCAAAGAATATTTCCTATCTAATCAAAATATTCTCGACCTATGTACATCGTATATCATCACCTGCATCATTAGTGGTACTTGGTCATACGAGGTTGTCAAATCATGTCATTCGTCCAAGGTATAATGTCAATTTTTTAAATTATTTTTCATAAATCGTAGGTCAAAATTTTTAATCTTCCAAAGTGTTAGCACTTGGTTCTACTTCCTCAGTGTGAATAGTCACCTAGAGAAGTGGAGGACTTAATTCCTTGATGATGCAACACCAACACACCACCCTCCAACCATCATTACCTGGGTGGTGCCACCCCCCCGATGGGAACCTTTATTTTTACCCTCAACAACACCATGGTCACATGAATGACCAAGTGTTAAGTTCCCACAACCGTAAAATTTTCCCTCAGAGGCACTCACAGGTTATTTTTCTATGAAGCATAGCTTTCCACTAGGGTATCAAAATTTTACAAACAAGATATTGATGGAAAGCTAGTTCCAAGAACTTCATAGTGGTGCAATCCATTTGTTTATATTTTTCCTCATATGAATTTTATTTTTGGTTGAAGTTTGTGAATGATAGCTCTAGACCTACTCAAACATAGACAAACAAAACAATGTTAGTCATCAAACACATCTAAAACAATCATTCCCCATGCAATTCATTCAAATGCCAAGAACAAGAAATGAAACAAAGATAATCAAATAAGAACTATTAAATCTTGCTCAAAACATTCAAACCCTCAATCCCATGGGGGAATTGATGCTATTTTGATGTGGAAAATAGCCCTTTCCAAATTCCTTGCAAGCTTGGATGATGAACGTGATGCTTCTTGATGAAAATCGACCATAACCTAGCTAAGATGGATGAAATCTATGAAAACTTGGATGAAGTGTTGATGAATTTTCCCAAAACTTGTAGATAATGACTGTGCATAAAGTTATGGATCCAAAATCAATAGAAGAGTCCATTTATAGGAATGAAGGATGGAGGAATGAGAAACATGAAGGATGTGGGATTAAAGATGAACGAATATCAATGTGCCACTTGTCAACATGCTATTGGAAAGAGGTAGAGAACATTTTGATCAATATGCAAATAAATGCAATTAGGTGGAAATTTGAAATCTAAAAGATGGCTTGTGGAGGAAGATGTGGAAGAGGAGTTAATACCACTTAGCTCAAGAAGAAGGACTTCCAAGAGATATAAATGCCATGTTGGAGGACAAGACCTTTTGGGAGGGAGATTTCAAAATGAGGGAATATTCCAAATAGATGCCCTTTGGAATGAAAATAGAACAATTTATAAATCAATTAAATTGATTTACCTATGCAATTTGCAAAATATACAGGATTTGATACAAAGAATAACCTTGTTGAGATCAAAATTGAAAAAAAATATTATTTTTTTAGATGCCCCACTGCTTCCCCAGTGAAAAAATTGCGCTAGTCTATTGCCCCCTCGAGAGATAGGACAAAAAATTGGATTTTTGGGTGATCTTGCGAGAAAAGATGACAAGCTTCCTAATGGGTTTAGAAAGGCTCCATGATGCTGAAAATGTGCCAAAATATGGAAAAAGGATGTAAAATGAGCTTCAGTTGGGAAAAAAGTGGGATCGGGGGCACAAAACCCTAGTTTGATAGCTACAATGGGTCAAAAAACCCTAATTTTCATGCTTAAATAGCCCTTGAGGGGTCACTTTCAATTCATTTTCACATTTAGCCTTCGAGATTTTCATCATTTTGAGCTCTGAACCTCATGCAGAATGGTGCAAAGAGTGCTTCCCCGACACATTTCCAATCGAGTTAAAGTCTACTAGAGAATTCTAGGTAGAGGACCACCGGTATGTCATCCTAACCCGACCTTTAATTTTTATTTTTGTGTCCATTTATTATGTTTTGAAGATTGACAAAGTCCAACATTGCTATATAGTGATGCTAAAAGTGTATAATCAGTGACACTAGGCTTCAAAGAGGGTTTCTATTGTGGCTTGCGACATCGCATCACAGTTTAGCTTTTAGGGTACAAACTCCAAAGGGTGACACCATTGCAAATGGCGACACTGCGCTTCAGTTAGGTCTTTAGGGTTTTTGATCAAACAGGCCCACAGATCAAACAACGACATTGCGGCTTGGTTTGTAGTTTGGGGGGTTCTAGTGTCAAAGTTTGGAGTTTCCAAAGAGTGATGCCTTTACAAATAGCAACGCATTTGTTGTTTCAGTATCACAAACTTCAAACGAGGTCTAGTCTTTTTGTGAAACTTGACGCTATGGCTTCATGGGTGCAGGAGGTTAGAGATCCCATGCACTCACATGAGCATCGATGCTCAGTGCTTAGTAGATTAAGCGGGTTGCATGAGTTGCTATAGGAGCACCTTGGTGCGATTGGTCTATGGTACGTTGCTCATGCACCTGCCATTAGGACCCATTTGGCGATGATGGCTACATTAGTTGAGCAATGGCATAGTGAGACTTCATCATTTCATCTTCCCACCGCATGAGGTGACCATCACATTGGAGGAGGTCTGGCAGATTTTGTGATTGCCTATCCATGGAAAGAGGGTAATATAGGACATGGACACTGACACAAATGCATGTTATGAGATCATCAAGACAGATGAGATTTTTTTCACCGAGGGATAGATTGATCTTGATTACTACAGGGGTCGGGTGTTGACATTTCAACTCATTGTGGCGGCCATCATATCAGGAATTCTAGTTCCAGATTGGTGGGGGTGATATTTCAGTCAGAGATGGGGTCTGGCTTAGGAGCGAATGTTGTTTAGGAGGTGTTGTTTTTCTTAGGGACCAATGATGTTGGCCTCACTATACCATGATTTTCACGCGTTCACATATTGTGACAGCAAAGAGATTGGTGTCGAGGTCACACTTTTGCACATCTAGGCCTAGGAGCACATAACCATGCTCTGTCTATTGGTTACAATGGTCGACATCAAGCCTGATGACCCAACAATTTGGAGATACAAGGGTGGCCTCACATTTACTCATACAGGACAGCCTGGGCTGCCCCACTGGCAGAGGGTCTTGGATGGGATGACAACATTTACTTGGAGACCTTGGCTATAGATGTCATCCTGGTATGATGATGTACAACAATTATTCTATGCTAGGCAAGACAGACTTATGTAGGGGTAGGAGCACACTATGATCAAGCACTACCTCCCTGATATGGTAGTGAGATAGTTTGGGGACATCCAAGACAAGCCGAATGATCAGTATATGGCTATCTTTTCTCGGTCCACCAGAGAGACTACATGGGGTAAAACAATCCCAACATCAGATGAAGTGGACTCCTTCAAGAAACTGGTAGCTAGGATGGTCCTATGATCATGGGCAGGAAGATCTAGGCACTACACAGGACTATGATGATTGGTTTAGGCCTCTAGTCTACTTGACAGTTCTAGGGGCAACACTTCCACAATAAAGACACCATAGCAGGATGGCCAGGAGGGGACAGGTTCCTGTAGGAGGATGAGGAGGAGGAGGTGGACCACCTACACACCAGCCAAAGTAAGGGAGATGGCCATCAGCAAAGAGATCATCCTAGGGACAAGTAGCAACCTATGAGGGACCAACAACCACTACAGAGGGATTCTGCCCGATCAGAGAGATGCCCTGATACAATAGTTGGAGGGTTAGATATAGGGTCTCTAGGCTCATGTATAGACATTGACACTAGAGAGGGACTAGGCGAGATAGAAGGTCTAGGCCCTCACCATAGAATGAGATCAAGAGAGGCACTAGTGATAGACAGCAGAGTTGTAGCTGGCCCAGGAGGATGGTATGCATTAGTAGTTAGAGAGCATGGTTGCAACATCACAGGGTAGGACAGTCCCCACGTGGATGTACCGTGAGGCAATACGGTAGGTTGAGTACAATAGGATCCATTATAGGTAGGCAGTGCCTTCAATGGCTTGGGTGCCAAATTTTTCTCAACAGACAAGGTACAGACAGAACCAACCCAAGAGGCACATACGTGAGGGGAGCAACCACCAAGGCTAGCTCACACAATTTTTATCAGTGATACTTGATTCTTTTTTACATCCATAGGCTTCATTTTTTATAGCCCTGTGGGCATTGTATACATTGATTGATACACACATTTGATCATAGTTTTGTACCATGACAGTTACTTTATTGATATATATGATATGATTGATTCATTATATGATGTGTCATATTTTATTTATGCATTTGGATGGATGCATTTATTTTTTAGTATCTTGTATATGCACTTTTTATGATGATGTATGGAGTATGGATGTATGTATGCAAATGATTTTAATATGCTTAGACTAGTAGATCTATATTATGTCCCTAATGGATGATAACATATGTTATAATCATGAGATGTATGGGATGTTATGACCACCTCCTTTCTTCTTCAATATCTTTTTCATGAATGATATGATGATTCTTTTGTGATTATGCAATGGATGTAAATGTATGGTTTATGAGATGCTTAGAATAACCAATCTATAGTATGCAATGATGAAATGCAATGCATGTGAGATGATCAATGTTTCCTTTATTCTATGATATGGATTATATGCATCATGCTAAAAGTTTGTGCATGCAGGATGGATGAATTGGTGATGTTTTTGATTAACTTTCATGGTACCGTGTTAGCGCAGAGAGAAGAAAGAATAAATAAGATGAAGACAAGAGGATCCAAAAAGTCCATGATCTATGAGACTTTATTAGAGATGATGATCATGATGATAATGATGTATTGCTTATCAAGAATTGGGATTTTAAAAGGGCTTACTTTCCTTATGTTTGATAACACACATAGATACGATGCATCAAGGTATCTAGAACCAAGATGGCATTGTACCTAGTGTGATGGACTTTAACTCGACAATCAGATAGGAGTACTCCTATTCACACCTGGCATATAAAACCTCATTCAGAATGTAGTTTAGATATTCCAAACATCTCGTACCAAAACATAGAAAGGAAAGCCTTAATTGTGGTCAATAAGACACCTAAAACACCCTCCCTTCAGACCAAACAAAGTAGGAATGACCAAGGTTATATTACAAGAACATCTAATGAGAACAAAAAATAAAAGATAATGATTGTTTCCCTATTCCTTTCTCTCTAAATCCCTTTGTTTTGACATCATTGAGAGGTCATTGGAATGAGTGCAATAAGATAAATCAAAAGACAAGGATCAAGTAAACAAACAAGATAATGTTCTTCATACTGCTAGCCAAGTCTAAACTATGGTGATGCCTGATGTTGATGTCCATTGTAGGAAGGATGCATCCTAGGACATGATGTTATCAAATGATTTGGAACAAGCTAGATGTTGAGCTATTAGTACCAAGAGTTGACCAACTTGTTTACCTACTTACCTAAGCTTAAGATTTTTTTGAAATTTGAGTTCACACTTTCAATTTTCCATACCTATTTCTGATTGTATTTCTAAAGGATGAAGGTGACAATTGATTTATTATGAGTGGATGTTTATTTTAGGTGCAAGAGAAACATGAAAAATGCTTTTTTTTTTGGTTTTTTGAATGTTTTTGGTATTTTCAAGATTTTGTAACTGTTTTGATTTTTGAATTTTCCAATGTTTTTTGTGTTCTTCCACAATTTTGACCAAGAGACTATTCTAAAGATCTATCATATGGGCCTCGGGGGCTGATAAAATATTATCCTTGCTTACATTATACACGCAGGGACCACGTAGTTTGACTGACACAAACTCGTTTATTGATGAGATATGAACAATTGGATTGCTAGTTTATTGTGACAAACTCCTAAAGGACTAACCTAAGTGTCTCAAGGGATGATAAAAGATCAACCTTTCCTACGTTCAGAGCTCAAAGACCCGTAGTTTGACAAGAAAATTCCATTTTTTACTTTTTCAACTGACTTTTTGACTTTATGAATGTTTTGGGATTTTTTGATTTTCTATTTTTTTTGTATTCTTTTTATTTTAGGGAAGACCTCAAGGGTACACATGAATTTTATCCAATGAGAACATGCCCCCAATGTGATTAAATGTACTACTTTGATAAAGGTAGGACAAACTGGCCTTGGGAATGGGCTGAGTATTACTAGGAGGGATCATGATGCGAACACAGAATCAAGCTATGATGCAAACGCATATGGCTGATGGATGGATGTGATGGAAGCATGATGAATGGATGATGTTGAATAAGCCACAGAGATCCTGGTGGATGGAGAGTGCTTATATACACAGGGTTCCTATTTGCCAGGTATTCACCAAGGTACTTTCCCAAAGCACACCAAAGTGGTTTTCACTAGAGGATGATTTTTTCTCTTTACTATTTTCAATCCATTAAATTCTAATTTATTTTTTTTGGATTTTTATATTTTTATATTTTTTTGTATTTTTGGGTTTACACCTTTTAAGATTAGACATAAGACTTTTTAATATGGGAGCTATTCATGCACTCCTACAAAGGTTCCCCTTCGGGCATTGATAGCTAATATGTTGTTGATTTGTAGCTCGCTATGACGATTAAAGGTCCCAACCAATTGGGTTCAAACTTGCACTTGCTATCTAGATTTGGTACATTATTTTGATTCTCCTTCAGTACAAGCTCTTTGACTTGAAAGGTCTGACTCTTGTTCTTCTTGTTGTAGCTCCACTTGAGACAGTTCTAGTAGACCTACAAATGGTTTACGACATCCATGCACCACTCATCTAGTAGTTCTAGCTCAATCAACCGTGATACTCGATATTCTTCATCTGTGATGAGATTTTGCAATGATATTCTCAAGGATAGGAGCTCGATCTCAATGGGAAGGATGGATTCTGATCCGTAGACTAGGGATAATAGGGTTTCACCTGTTGATATGGAGATACTTGTTCGGTAGGCATATAAGGTAGGATTTAGCTGCAGGTGCCATTCATGACCAACGTCATTGACTATTTTATTGAGTATTTTTAAGATGGTTTTATTTGTAGCCTCAGCTTGGCCATTTCCTTGGGGATAGTATGGAGTTGAAAAGAGATGTATTTTGAACTTTTGGCATAGGTCTTGAACATCCTAGTTTTTGGAAGTTGTCTCACTATCTGAGATAATGGCTTAAGGGACACCATAGTGTCCCAAATTAAGTAGTTTAGGATGAACTTATAAATCTGATTTCCCATGATCTAGGTCATGGGAATGGCCTCTACCCACTTCGTGAAGTACTCCATGGTGGTGATGATGAACTTATGTCCACTAGATGAGGTCAAGGTTATTTTTCCGATGAGATCAAGCCCCCATTGTGAAAAGGGCCAAGGTGTAATGATCGGGTGGAGCTCCTGAGCTGGTACATGGTTGAGATCCCCATGATACAAACACTACAAACACCTTTGGACATAGTCATGAGCTTCCCTTTCCATTGTAGGACAATAGTACCCAAACATCAAAAATTTCTTAGCCAAGGTCATACCACTCAAATGTGAACCACAAATGTCATTATCTACCTCAGTTGAACCAATCAAAGCTTCCTCAGTGTTTAGGAATTGTAAAAGGGTTCCTTCAATGCTCCTGTGATATAGGGTATCTCCTAAGATGACAAAACAAGATGACTTTTTGAAAAATGCTCTTTTAAGGTTCATGGTGATATCAGTGGGGACGAATCCTATTCTCAAGTAGGTGTATATATCATGATACTAGGGATCACCAGGACCAATGATTTTTCACACAAATTCAGACTTTGGTACCTCGAATACTAGTACGAGAAGCTACTCTACAAGGAATTTTTTCTTTGGGAAGTTGTGTGAGATATCTAATAGCGATCCAATTGTAGCCATCACATCCGCTGCTCTGTTATTTTCTCTAGGTATCTGCTCAAATGTAATATCAATGAGAAACTCTTTGAGGCTTTCCAACAGTTTCTTGTATGGGGTTAACTTGTCATACTTCATTTGATATTCATAATTGACCTAGTTGATTATAAGTTGTGAATATCCATAGACTTTCAGTGTCATGATATGCCACTGTACTACAATTCTTAGCCCTATGATGAGAGCCTCATATTCTATGATGTTATTTGTGCACAAAAATGATAGCTTATATAATTTAGGTATGCAATCTCCTTGTGGTGTGATAAAGACGACTCTCGCTCCTGACCCGTGTTGTGTGTAAGATCCACCAAAGTACATTTTCCGGTGATCTTCTATACTTAGGTTAAAGATGGATTCATTGGGGAACTCTAATACTAGTGGATTCTCTAAATATTGATGCTTTTGCCAAATGATATGAAATTTCTTGTCCTTTAATGGCCTTGCATTCCACATACTCAATGTTTTGTTTTGTCAAGATCATAACCCATTTAGTTGTTCACCATGTGAGCATTACTTTAGAAAGTAGGTACTTGAAAGGGTCTATTTTTGCAATGAGTTTTATCTTATGTACTAGCATGTAATTTATGAATTTATGCGCTGCAAGCATGACTGCTAAACAAGCTTTCTCAATGGATGTGTAATTTAGCTCATGAACCACCATGGTTTGGCTGATGTAGTAAGTACCCCTCTCTTTCCCATTTTCATCATGTTGTGCCAAGAGAGTGCCAAGAGCTACTATAGTTGTTGATATATATAGGATCAAGGACTTTCCTTGAATTGGTGGCATGAGAACTGACGGTGTGAGTAAATACTCCTTGATTTTGTTGAAATTATGGTCGCATTTCTCATCCCATTTGTATGCTACCCCTTTATGGAGTAGATGAGAATATGGGATAGCCTTTTCTGGTAGTTGCACTATAAATCGACAGATGGACTGGGGTTTTCCTTGTAAGCCTCTTAGCGACTTCAATGTCCTTGGTGCCTCCATCTTGAGAATTGCTTTGACTTTGGTGGGATCTATCTCAATTCCTCTCATAGACACGATATACCCGAGGATATTTCCTGATTGTACCCCAAAGAAACACTTCTTTGGATTGAGTCTGACCTTGTATTTCTCTTGCTTGTCGAAGATGGAGCCCAATGCTGCTATGTGATCCTGACGTTTCTTTGATTTAACCAATATGTCATCCACATAATCTTCCACAATTTTTTGAATCATATCATGGAAGATTAGTGTCATGGACCTTTGATAAGTGGCTCCTACATTCTTCATCCCAAACGGCATCATATTCCAGCAATACATCCCCCATGTACAAGTGAAAACCATTTTATGTTGGTCATCCTTTGCTATCATGATCTAGCTGTAACCTAAGAATCCATCCATTAGCAATGAAATTTCATGTCCTACCGTCATATCCACAATCATATCAATATTTGGGAGAGGGAAATCATCCTTGGGACATGCTTTGTACAAATCTATAAAGTCTGTGCAAATGTGAATGCCCCTAGTGGGCTTTGAAATAGGTACAAGATTTGAGACCCACACTGGATAATCAATCGGTCGTATGAACCCTACATCTAGGAGCTTCTATAATTCCATGTTGACCAACAATTCTATTTGGAGATGCATCTTTATTAGCTTTTTTCTCACTGGCTTTGCTTTAGGATATACAATTAGGTGGTGAACCACAACTTTTGGATCAAGTTTAGGCATGTCGGCATAGGTCCATGCAAATTTTATCTTTCTTTCTTTTAGGAATGTAGCTTGGAGTTCTTGTTCTTCTATTAAAAGTGATTCTACATAAAAGGTATTATGTTGTGTTTCCTCTGGCATAGGGGAAGATTGAATCCCTCATCCTCCAATGCCTAAAAGAGGTTTTCACCATTGGATGTGTCCTTTATTTTTACTATTTTTAGGTTAGAGAGTGTCACAGTGTGGTTTTCACTCAAAGACCTAGAGATTATTCTCAAATTTTAACTTTTGGGACTAAGGGATATAATTGTTTCCCCATAATAGGCATGTGTGTCTAGCATGATGTCGAACCTAGATTTGTGATCTCCAGATGGTATAGTATCATGTAATCCCATGAATTCTAAGAGCACCTTATCATTTTTTAATGTGTCCAAAATTGGTGGTCCTCATTGGTCGCAATCGATGAGTTGGGGATAGACTAAGTTTAGCTCATGGGTTTGGTTGTTTGTCTTAAAAGATAGGGTAATAATCATGAGAATGGAGGAATCCTTGAATAACATTGGTAAGTTAGTTATGGGATCCTCATCACTACATACATCAATTATTTCAAAGGTAAAGTTATATATAGCTTGACCTATGAATCTTGGTAATTGAAGGGCGGATGTTGATAACTGAGGGGGATTTTTGACCTTTTTAACTAAGGTTGCTCTGCCAAGTATGGTTACCTTTGGAGGGTTACATCTGAGGCCAATATTTCTTATACACTTCTCAGTGACAGTGGGTTCTAATAGGCCATTGTCATTCTTCCCAAGTTTCTTGTTCTTGTTGTAACCCATGCTAAGCATCATTTTTAGTGCTTTTCTGCTCTCATCCATGGGAAGATCAGGCATGGGCCTTTCATCTTGGTACAAAAAAATTGATATTTCTTTTTCATCTACCACTTTCCAACTTCAATCCCCCCAACATCTAAATTTGGATGGGTCTTCTTTGAAGGTTTGGGATGATGTTTCAATCAGTTAGGATTTCCCGTGGGACCTAGGAGACTGAGGTAACTCTCCCATTACTAAAGCACTTTTCTTCATTAAGTAATCCCACACCCATTGTCTTGGATAATGACTTTGATTTCAGAGATGTTAGGAATGGCAGGAATCTTTGTCTTAGAAGTGGAGGCTAAGGTATCTAGGTCTACATATGGGGTTGAAGGGCCTTCATCGTTCTTTGGGACTTGAGGGATTTTTTAGTACTTTGCTTATAGATTCTTGCAGTAATAAAATGGGTCGAGGTCACCATGGACTGTGACCTCTTGATTTTGGTAGGGAAAATTGACACATTGATGGAAGGTGGAAGGAAAGCCTGCATCCCATGGATCGATGGATTCCCTAGGAGAATATTATAAGGTAAATAAAGGTCAAGGACCTGGCATGTGGTTTCCATGATGGCTAGTCCTACTTGAATAGGGAGTTGAATAGTGCTTTGAGATACTCATTCCTAGTCATCATATGCTCTGATTGTCATACCCTTACCCTTTTCAATGGAATCCTTGAAGAATACCAAATTCTTTATTAGTTTGAGTAAAAAAATATTTAGACCTACACCCCCATCCACCAAGACCCTTTTGATTTTATTTTTATGGATGAGGAATTCAAGATGGAGTGTACGATTATGAGATGGTTGGGTGGGAAAGTCCTGATCTAAAAATGTTAGGAGATTTGGGGTGGTGATGTGTCTAACCATAGCTTGGAATTGGTTAGCATCAAGATTTGTAGAGATGGTGGATGAAGACAATGCTTCCTCTAGGATTTTTCTATGTACAGGCGAGATCTTCAGCAACTCCATGATGGAGATCTAAGTGGGGGTTCTTTTTAGTTGGTCTAAGACATTGTAACCATTGGGAATAGAGTTTGGATTAGAGGTACATTCCCTAGGTGGCTATACTGATCCAGCAATGGTAAATTTTCCGCCATATGTGGTGACTCCATAATCAGCTTTGGCTCCCTTGATGTTAACAACAGTGACCCATTCATCTAGGGATGTGACAACATGATCGTACACATGGTTTAGATTTCCATACTTTGTCTTTCCATCATTATTCCCTTTATTATGATCGAGCATCGGATTTGTGTATATCTTAAGGTCTTGATTTCCTATAGGTTGTTCAACATTTATGACTTTGTCATCAATAAGGTCTTGGATCAAATTTTTCAATCTCATGTAATTGGTCGTCATGTGCCCTTTGATTTTATGAAAATTGCAAAGGTTGTTTTCACTATACCATGGTGGTTTCACTTGGGTCTCTTGATAATTCTCATAAACAATATTTGTTATGAGATTCCCATTTACCAATTTCTTCATGATGGATTCGATTGATTTCCCAAGGGCTATGTATTTTCGTTTGGGGGGATACTTGTTTCACAGGGGTGGTCCCCCTTGATTATTCAAATTGTTGACCACTTGATTATTGGGTGGTTGTTGTGATACCATGTTGGCTTGTGTGTTGTTTCGATTGTTTCCTTGCAGCTATTGGTATGATTGAGTGTTTTGTTTTGGGGCACTAATTATGACCTTGGCATCAACCACACCATCATTAGTGACATTTTTGTTTTTCACCCATGTGCGAGGTTTTTCATTATACCTAGTAGAAGGGAGGTTGTCTTGATATTCTTGATATGTGGGTGTCCCCCCTTGTTTAATAAGGGCTCTTTCAATGTTGATCGCCTTGGGGATCAAATGGTCGCATGTGGTGATACATTGAATTTTTAGGTGAAATGAAAAGGTTTTTTCAAGGTTGCCAATGATGGTGCAGATTTGTTGTTCTTGGATTGCCATCATTGCAAGAAGGATGTGAATGTTTCCCCCTTTGCTTGTTTGAGGGTAGATAGTTCCTCTAGATTCACATCCATTGCAATGTTGAATGCATAGTTTTTTATGAATGCATCCACAATCTCTTGGAACTTTTTGAGTGCAAGAGAAAGATGAGAGAACCATTCCATGGTGGGTCCAGCCAAACTTTGAGGGAATAGTCACATTAGGTATGTGTCATCGTATGCAACCTCCATGCAATGTACCTAGAATTATTTGATGTGATCTTCAGGGTTTCCTGTCCCATGATATTTGTCAAATTTAGGGATTTCAAACCCTTTTGGGAATGGTACCATCGAAAGGTTCCTGTTGAATGGATTGGGGAAAATTTTTCTTGGTGTTTTTGTTGTTTTCCCAGATTAGAGTTCTAGCACCTATTGTGAAAAAAATTTGATTTGTGTCATCACATCATTTTGTGGATTAGGGGGTGGGGTGAATATGTTTTGATATGGTTGAATTGATTGAGTGATGGGTGGAGTGTTGGGTATGTTGGTGGGTGTTTTTTGCAAGCTCTATTGTGCAATCAATGCTTGTTGATATGCCTACAATTGTTGTTGTTCCAAGAATGCTTGTTGTTGGTCTAATAATTGGGCTACTTCTTGTTGCACTTGATAAACTTGAAAGGCTTTCTGAGCTGCTTGGTATTTTGCTTGCGCTTGTGCTTGTTGAGCTTGATATTCGGCTTGTGCCTGAGCTTGAGCCTATTTGGTAGGTTGTGTAGCCTGGGCAACCTATGCAACTTATGCAACTTGTGCAACTTGAGTTGCTTGAGCTACTTATGTAGCTTGGGTAGCTTGGGCAGCTTGTTATTGTTGTAACAAAGCTTGAGCTTGGGTAGGTTTTTGTGCTAGTTGTGTGGCTTGTTGTGCTTGTGCTTGTTGAGCAGCTTGTTGTGTAGCTTGCATTTTTTGTGCTTGTTGAGCTAGAAATTGTTAAAGTTCCTTTTGATAGGCTTGTTGAACTACTTGTAATGTGATGCTATATTGGTTTTCCATGTTTGGTCTTGGTGGTGGTGGTGGAGGATTTAGAATTGTATGAGATGTTGTGATTATAGGTTTTGTTGAATTGATGATAGGAGTTTTCATGGTAGATGGTGTGATTGATATGCTTGGTCCTTGAGAGACCACATTTATGGATGGTGCAGTGATTGATTGGGTTGTGTGGATTGTTTCCAACTATTGTTGTGATATTGGTGGCATGATCAGAGGATTCAGTATAAGGGTTTGATTTCTAACTGGGGGATTTTTTTGATTTTGTTGATTGAGGATTTGTAAAGGGGGTTTCCCTAAACTAGGGAGTGGTTTGGATGTTAATGGTAAAGGTGGAAGTGGTGGGAAAATGGGTGGTGTGTTCCCTTGATAAAATGATGAAGATGAGGGATCAAATATTCCTCCTTGTCCAAATAGTCCTCCTTTTCCTTGTGAAGTCATGAGGAGAGAGACTTGTGTGTTAAGAGGGTATGCTGATGTTTCATTGAAAGATGGGTTGGTGGGGTCATGAAAGATGAGTGGAACATATGGGTGTAGCATATTTTGAGGAACGGATTGACCCAAGATGGTTTTTGCATCCAAATCTTGGTTGGTTACAAGGGGGTGTGTTTGAAGAGCATGAAGTAATGAGCTCCCCTTGTTTACAAATGGTTGAGTTGGAGCAAGCGATGATGTGGGTTGGGGGATGGGTTGAATGATGCTTTGGAATGAGGGTGTGAATGAGACGGGTGACATAATCCCAAGAGGTTTCTCCATAATAGTGCTTACATCATAGTCGGAAGGGAGTTTAACCCCTTCTTTTTCCAATTCTAGCATGTATTGTGAAGGATTGAGCCTCATCATGGCATTGACAATTTTGTGATTTTTGGGGTTTTGGACCATTTCTATGATTTCATCTTGAGTCATCCCTAGAACATTGTCAGTGATATCTTCCACTTGGCCACCTTCCCCTTGAGGATCTTGTGAAAGTTGAGGAGGATTTAGTGTGGGATTGCTAGATCTAATGGGATTGATTTCGGGTGTGGTTTGACTCAAATAAATTGAAGTGGATGCTTCTTTTTTCATTTCCATGATCTTCTCGTGTTGATATCTAGTTTGGACCATAAAAAAGGATAAATTTTTAGGAATGTGGGAGGTGAATGTCTAATTCCTTGGATTCATCTAACATTAGGTACACAAAAGAAAGTCTAAGATATTAAGGATCAAGGATGGTGATGAGGTAGTGGAATATGGATGATTGTGAATGATTTGAACTCTTAAGAGATCTTGAAGGAGATACTAGACTTTAGGACTTTTGGATTAGATGTTGGATTTGATTTTGGATCTTGATTTTGATTTGGTTTTATTTGATTTTGATTTTGGATTTTGATAATGGACTCATAAACTCCAATAGGTTAGATTTTGTCTTGGAATAAATTTTTCCACAAGGTGATAATTGAACTAAGTGTATGAAGAAGGATGCATCTACACACACTTAGCCAAACAAAGATGATTTTGATTTGATTTCAAGAGGATTTTCCAAAAGTCTAGTATGAACGATTTTTCCAAGATTTCCAAGATTTATTTGTGAGATGGTTTTGATTTGATGTTTGAGGGATGGATGAGAGTATTGATTTTGTTCCTAAGATACTTAGAGAGACTCTTGTTTACTAGACCTAGGTTTTGGAGAACATGCTACACTTCCTATGTGAGATACTCAAACCTTTGAAAAAGTCTTGGATTTTGACAATAGTAAAATGAATACAAATTTGGATTGTTCCTTGATGCACATTTGTAAAAGTTGAAGACCAATCTCTCTCTAAATTCGTTAAGAATAGAGAAACGTTTCTTGAGATATTTTTGACTAAGACCTTTGGACTTTGGTTTTCGGATTTTGATCTTTTGGGAAATCATTTGGAACAACACATGTGTGGGGTCCAATTGCTTCTTATCTTTTCTTAATGAGTTCTTTTTACCACAAACACTTTATTGCCTTAGCTTTTCAAACTAAATGTCTAATGTCTCAATTTATTTTCATCCCACAAGGTCCATTATGTGGAAATAAAGGAAATCAAGGAAATAGTTCCCTAATGTTGACTTTAGTGAGAGAAAATTCAAAGGTATTTGCTTCCTCTAAAGGGTTTGAAATTTGATTATCATGGTTGAATTTTTTTTTCCAATGTTTTAGATCCAAGCAAAGTGTTTTGATTCCAAAATGATGCACAATCCTAGGATAGAAAGAGACAATATTTGTTGAATCCCTACTTGGATAATTCTAGTTGCGCTTATTCAAAGCAGATGACTAGAAGCTTCACCACACTAGCTCCCCTCCATGAAACACACTTCTCTAGTCATCCAAGCTTCAGTTCTGATGAATCTCCCATGGTAAACTTCTCATCTCTACAAAGAACTGCAAAAATGTGGGGCAGCTTCAGAGGTCTGACCTCTTGCACAAACAAATAGAAATGGATTTTGGCTTCTACACAAATTGATTCTTAGTCAGGGTGATCAGGGAAATAGCAACTTGTGAGTGTCCAACAAGCCACTAAAGGCTTTAATTGATCCTACTATGGGAACTTATACTTTTTAAGGTAGTACTCCATTCTAAAAGACACTATACAGCTAAGGCCTACATACCATGAGGACTTGACAATTTAGTCTTATCCATTTGCATACCGGCCCGAGTGAAAAACTAGTTGGAGTCACCTTTGAGTTCTCCTTTAGGATGTATCTCTTAGGTAGGCTGCTCTAAAGATAAACAATAGCAAGCAATCACATTCATAGTTTGATCAATCTTTGTTGACATGAACACAAAGAGAACAAACGCGATATACCTAACTCACACTAGCAATATTTTGTTCAATTTTAAGAAGACCAAACTGAAGTGTGGAGGAAATTTTTTATACAAATTAATATCACCAAAATACTTTTTATTCTCAAGATCATTGTGAAGCACGAGAGAAGTGCATACACCTTTTAAATGATATTACCTTGTAAAAAATATTACAAAACACAAAAACACATGTTCATTTTAACTTCAAAAGAAATAATGGATTCTTTTTATAGCACCAAGATGAAGCGTGAATTTTTCTTGTTCAATTTTTACCTCCAAAACCAACTCTAGTAAGTTCCTAAAGTTCTTTTTAATCCCTTTGATTATTCTTTTTAAAACCCAAATGAAATATATCGAGTCCTAAAACTGAAGATGACAAAATCCTTAGGATGCAATTATAAATGTTTCCAAAGTGTTTAAAAACACTTGTTATAATAGAAAGAAGATGCCATAAGAAATGTTCTCCTTGCTTCCTCATTTTCCTCTTGATTGCCTCAACCTACGAAAAATGGTTAATCCATAGAAAATAGAGACCTAAAATAGGTTAAAAGTTCAAATTGATCAAAGACAAAAAGCACATGTTAAAAACAACTTGAAGGCTGACTTTTATCCCACCCCAACAGGGAAAATCACAAAGGCGTCATTGTTTGGTATAATGTCAATTCATGTCATTCAACCAAGGTACAATGTCAATTTTTTTAATTATTTTTTATAAATCATAGGTCAAAGTTTTGAATCTTCCAAAGTGTTAGCACTTGGTTCTACTTACTCAATGTGTATAGTCACCTAGAGTAGTGGAGGACTTTAATGCCTTGACAATGCGACAACAACACACCACCCTTCGACCATCATCACCTGCATGGCACCACCCCCTGATGGGAGCCTTTATTTTTACCCTCTAAAACACCATGGTCACATGAGTGACTAGGTGTTAAGTGCCCACAACCTTAAAAATTTTCATCAGAGGCACTCATAGGTTATTTTTCTATGAACCATAGCTTTCCACTAGGGTATCAAAATTTTACAAACAAGATATTTATAGAAAGCTAGTTCCAAGAACTTCATAGTGGTGCAATCCATTTGTTTATATTTTTCCTCATATGAATTTTATTTATGGTTGAATTTTGTGAATGGTAGTTTTAGACCTACTCAAACATAGACAAACAACACAATGTTAGTCATCAAACACATCTAAAACAATCATTACCTATGCAATTCATTCAAATTCCAAGAACAAGAAATGAAACAAAGATAATGAAATAAGAATTATTAAATCTTGCTCAAAACATTCAAACCGTCAATCCCATGGGGGAATTGGTGCTATTTTGATGTGGTAAATAGCCCTTTCCCAATTCCTTGCAAGCTTGGATGATGAACTTGATGCTCCTTGATGAAAATTGACCATAACCTAGCTAAGATGGATGAAAGCTATGAAAACTTGGATGAAGTGTTGATGAGTTTTCCCAAAACCTTTAGATAATGACTTTGCATAAAGTTCTAGATCCAAAATCAATAGAAGAGTCCTCCATTTATAGGAATGAAGGATGGAGGAATGAGAAACATAAAGGATGTGGGATTAAAGATGAACCAATAACAATGTGCCACTTGTCAACATGCTATTGGAGAGAGGTGGAGCACATTTTGATTAATGTGCAAATAAATGCAATTAGGTGGAAATTTGAAAATTGAAAAATGGCTTGTGGAGGAAGATGTGGAAGAGGAGTTAATGCCACTTGGATCAAGAAAAATGACTTGTAAGAGATATAAATTCCATGTTGGAGGAAAAGACCTTTTGGGAGGGAGATTTCAAAATGAGGGAATATTCCAACTAGATGCCTTTTTTAATGAAAATAGAAGAATTTATAAATCAATTAAATTGATTTACTTGTGGAAGTTGCAAAATATAAAGGATTTGATGGATTAGTGTTAGGAATTAATTAGAATTTTATTAACTTAGATGGAAATTAGTTTGATTTGACACTTTGGCTTAGATTTTTTGATTTATTTAAATCAAAATGAGAGGAATATGCATATTAGATTTAGTTAAATAAAGTTTGATTTATTTAATTAAAAAGGGATGATGTTAGAATTAAACCAAATAAAGGTTAGTTTATTTAATTTAAAGGAGATGAAATATGATTTAATCAAATAGAGGGATTTATTTAATTAAAATTGGAACATTAGGATTAATCAAATAAAATGATTTATTTAATTTATAGAAGATAATGATTTAATTAAATAAAATGGATTTATTTAATTAATAGAGGAATTATGATGAATTTAATTAAATAAGGGTTATTCAATTAAATGGTTAGTAAAGGAGATGATTTAAGTAGAATTGGTGTTACTAAATCAGGATCAGGTGGATGATATCAATCAGTATAATTTACATGTCTACATTTTTCCCCTCTTTGAACCAATCTACCTGTTGCGTTGATTCAAAGAATAACCTTGCCAAGATCAAAATTCAAAAAAATTCTATTTTTTTCAAATGCCCCACTACTGCCCCAGTGGAAGAATTATGCTTGTATGCTAGGCCCTCGAGAGATCAAATGAAAATTTGGATTTTTGGGTAATCTCGAGAAAAAAGAGGACAAGCTGCCCAACAGGTCTAGAAAGGCTCCAAGATGCTAAAAATGTGCCAAAACATGGAAAAGGGATGCAAAATGAGCTTTAGTTGGGTGAAAATGGGATCGGGGGCACAAAACCCTAGTTTGACGGCTAAAACGAGTCAAAAAACCCTAATTTTCATGCTTAAATAGCCCTCGAGGGGTCAATTTCAATTCATTTTCACATTCAGCCTTTGAGATTTTCATCGTTTTGAGCTTTGACCCTCATGCAAAATGACACAAAGAATGCTTCCTCGACACATTTTCGAGTGAGTTCGAATCTACCAGAGACTTCCATGTGTAGGACCACCGGTATGTTATCCTAACCTGACCTTTAATTTCAATTTTTATGTGCATTTATTACATTTTGAAGAGTCACAAAGTCCAACGTCGCTATATAGTGATGCTTAAAGTGTATAATCAATGATGCTAGGCTTCAAAGAGTGTCACCATTGTGACTTGTGACATCATGTCACAATTTAGCTTTTAGGGTACAAACTCCAAAGGGAAACGCCATTGCAAATAGGGATGCCATGCTTCAGTTAGATCTTTAGGTTTTTCGGTCAAATAGGCCTATTGATCAAACAATGACGTCGCAGCTTGGTTTGCAGTTTGGGGGGTTCCAGCATCATATTTTGGAGTTTCCAAAGAGTGACGCCTTTGAAAATACTGATGCATTTGTTGTTCTAGTATCACAAACTTCAAACAGGGTCTAATCTTTTTGCAAAAATTGACGTTGTGGCTTCATGGGTGCAAAAGGAGCCCATGCATTCATGCAAGCATCGACCCTCAGTGCTTAGTAGATTGAGTGAGATGTATGAGTTTCTATAGGAACACCTAGGCATGATCATTCTATGGTATGTTGCTTACGTTCCTTCCATTAGGACCCATTTGGTGATGATGGCCGCATTAGTTGAGCGATGGCACAATGAGACTTCATTGTTTCATGTTCCCACTGGCAAGGCAACCATCACATTGGAGGATGTTCAGTGGATTTTGTGATTTCCCATCCACAGCAAGAGGGTTATATATGACATGGATGCCAACACAAATGCAAGTTATGAGATCATTGGTATAGATAATATTGTTTTCACCAAGGGACAGATCGATCTTGAGTACTATAGGGGTCGGCAAGGGTAATATTTCAGTCAAGGAAGTGGTCTGGCTTAGGAGCATATCCTATTCAAGAGGTGCCATTTTACTTGGGGACCAGTGATGTTGGCCTCAAAATACCATGATTTGCACAAGTTTGTGTATTGTGACAGTAGAGCGATTGGTGTTAGGGTCACACTTTTGCACATTTGGGCCTAGGAGCACATAATCGTGCTCCGTCCATGAGTTACAATGGTAGAGGTTAAGCCTGACGACCCAATATTTTGGAGGTATAGGGGTGGCCTCACATTTAAACATATAGAATAGCCTGGCCTACCCCACTAGCGGAGGGTCTTGGATGAGATGACAACATTTATTTTGAGACCTTGGCTACATATGTTGCCCTGGTATGACGATGTACAATAATTATTCTATGCTAGGTAGGATAAACATATGCAAGGGAAAGAGTACACTATGATCGATCACTACCTACTTGATAGGGTAGCAAGATAGTTTGGGAACGTCCAGGACAATCTAGATGATCAGTATATGGCTATATTTTCTCAGTCCACTAGAGAGACTACATGGAGTTAGATGGTCCCAGTATTAGATGTAGTGGACTCCTTCAGGATGTTGGTAGCTAGGACATGGGCCTATGATTAGGGACATGCAAATCTAGGCACTACATGTTCCTATGATAATTGGTTCAGGCCTCCAGTCCACTTGATAGTTCTAGGGGCAACACTTCCACAATAGAGACCGCGGGGCAGGATGACCAAGAGGGGGCAAGTTCCTGCAAGAGGAGGAGGAGGAGGAGGAGGAGGACCACCTCCACACTAGCCAGAGTCAAGGATATGGGCATCATTAGAGAGATCAGCCCAGGGACACGTAGCCACACCAACAGCCACTGTAGATGGACCAACTGCCACCACCACCACCTCTGCCACCTCATCCCAATTAGAGAGATGCCCTGATATAGGAGCTGCAAGGGCAGATACAAGGGCTCTAGGCTTAGGTAAAGACATTAACAACACAGAGGGACTAGGCCCTCACCATAGAGTGAGATTAGGAGAGACAATAGCGATAGACAATAGAGTTGTAGTTGGCCCAAGAGGTTGACAGGCGTCAATAGTTAGAGAGCATGGTTGGAGCATCACAAGGTAGGACAATGCCCACACAGATGTACCACAAGGTAGTGTAGGAGGCTGAGTACTATAGGATCCATTATCGATAGGAAATTCGTCTGGTGGCTCAGGTGCTAGATTTTTCTCAATAGATAGGGTATAGACAAGACAAGCTCGAGAGGCAATTGGGTGAGGGGAGCAACCACCAGGGCTAGCTCACATAGTTTTTATCGGTGATACATGATTCTTTTATAGCCTTGTGGGCATTGTATACATTATTTGATACACATACACATTTGTTCCTTATTTTGTACCATGACAGTTACTTTATTGATATATATCATATGATTGATTCACTATATGATGTGTCCTATTTTATTTCTACATTTGGATGGATTTTTTTTTTCTATATGCAATGTGATTCTATATTATGTGATGTGATGTATGTATAATTTAGATGCTTATGGATGCATTTCTTTTCTAGTATCTTTTCTATGCACTTTCTATGATGATGTATGGAGTATGGATGTATGTATGCAAATGATTTTAATATGCTTAGACTAACATATCTATATTATGCCCCTAATGGATGATATCATATGTTATGATCATGAGATATATGGGATGTTATGACCTACTCCTTTCTTCTTAGTATCTTTTTCATGTATAATATGATGATGTTTGTATGCATGACATGATGATTCTTTTATGATTATGCAATGGATGCAAATGTATGGTTTATGAGATGCTTAGAATAACCAATATATATTATGCAATAATGAAATGCAATGCATGTGAGATGATCAGTGTTTCCTTTATGATATGATATGGATTATATGATGCATGCTAACAGTTTGTGAATGTAGGATGGATGAATTGGTGATGTTTTTCATTAACTATCATTGTACCATGTTAGCATAGAGAGACGAAAGAAGAAATGAGATGAAGACAAGAGGATCCAACAAGTCCATGATCTGCTAGACTTTATTAGAGATGATGATGATGATAATGATGTATTGCTTATTAGGAATAGGCATTTTAAAAGGGCTTACTTACCTTATGTTTGATAACACACATAGATATGATGCATCAAGGTATATAGAACTAGGATGGTGTTGTACCTAGTGTGATGGAATTTCACTCAACAATTAGAGAGGAGTACTCCTGTTCACACCTGGCATACATAACCTCAT
The DNA here is from genome assembly GCA_007258455.2 of Sequoia sempervirens. Taxonomy (NCBI): domain Eukaryota; kingdom Viridiplantae; phylum Streptophyta; class Pinopsida; order Cupressales; family Cupressaceae; genus Sequoia; species Sequoia sempervirens. The sequence continues at coordinate 28,937 of VDFB02332251.1, forward strand.
TTAGAATGAAGTTTATATATTCCAAACATCTCGTACCAAAACATAGAAAGGAAATCCTTCCTATGTGGTCAAAAAGACACCAAAAACACCCTCCCTTCAGACCAAAAAAAGTAGGCATGACCAAGGTTATATTACAAGAACATCCAACAAGCATAACAGATAAAAGATAATAATCATTGCTCTATTCCTTTCTCTCTAAATCCCTTTGTTTAGACATCATCAAGAGGTCATTGGAATGAGCGCAATAAGATAACTCAAAATACAAGGATTACGTAAACAAAAAATATAATGTTCTTCATACCGCTAGCCAGGACTAAACTACAATGATGCCTAATGTTGATGTCCATTGTAGGAGGCATGCATCCTAGGACATGATGTGATCATATGATTTCAAACAAACTGGATGATGAGATATTAGTACCAAGAGTTGACCAACTTGTTTACCTACTGACCTAAGCTTAAGATTTTTTTGACGTTTGAGTTCACACTTTCAGGATTGTGCAGGATCATCATGGAAAAAATGGGCCCTTAAGTGGCAAAATATTCAGAAAAATCAGAGTTAGGCAACTTGACGTAAAAATTTGAATAAGTTATCTACATTATTTCAAAAATATGTAAGAATAGAATCTATAGAAAATTCAATGAAGTTTCTAAACTACTAGGTTTATTTAAAAAAAATAAAAATCTATTTGGTGAAAATTTGAAATTTCAATGCAATAGTACTTAAATTTCAGGGAAAAAATAAGAAGTAGGTGTCTGTCTACCACCCTAAACACAATAAAATGATAATATTTTTTTATAAGATTTTAGATATAAGTAGAGGACTCATGTCCCAATGTGATGCATATTTTTTTGCAATATTTTTCTGAGTAAATAATTAATTATGAATTTTTATTACAACTTTTAGAAAATATTAAAAACTTGTATGTCTGACCACCTTAACTTGGTCAAAACTTCATGAAATTCATTTTTTTTTAATCTTATAGTATACGAAGCATAGAATGTGACACATGTTTCAGATTCAAAAAATATGATACTGTTTGAAAGCTATAGATTTTTTTCAATCAGCTTATCAATCGGGATTTTAGTCATAATTCAAATAGAAAATGAATAATAATAATTTATTAAATTCAAAGCAAAGCATAATTTATATTGGTGAAAATCTGAGAATATCCTTTAAAAACCCTTTCTGTTTCATCAATTTTGGGTAAAAAAAATGTCATCAGCCACATACCCTACACATACCCATCATATCACCACTTTTTGGCCCATCATGATCCTGCTCATACCCTTTCAATTTTCTATACCTATTTTTGATTGCATTATCAAAGGGTGAAGGTGATGATCAATTTATTATGAGTGGATTTTTATTGTGGGTGAAAGAAAAATGGGATAGATGATGTTTTTGGGGTTTTTTTGAATGTTTTTGGTATTTTCAAGATTTTGCAACTATTTTGATTTTTGAATTTTCTAATGCTTTTGGGTTTTTCTAATATTTTGACCAAGAGACTAACCTAAAGACCTATCCTAAGGGCTATAAGGTCTTTCAGTCACTCTATAGAACCAGAACTCAGAATGGAGCTAGGTAAGCCAATTTATGGGTTCAACACTGTGCCTCAAGAAGGTCTCTTCCTGAGGATGAAAGCATGGTTCTAGGGTGTTAGCACAACGCGCTAACTACTCTTAGGTGTGCTGGTGTCTGTACGACTAGAGGACTAAAGAGACAAGGTTAAACATAGGAAAATAGACTAACAACCTAGCTAGTGGTTTTTAGGAGAATAAAATAACACTATGAACTAAGAAACGTATAGATGAATATGATAAAGTAAGTAGATTAATGCTAGGGTGACAGGAATGATCTCACAGAAAAGCATGTTCACCAGCTAGCTCCAAGTAACACATCCACCTACACACAATAAAGAGGAAAATTTTTGGGTGGCTATATAGGGACCTGCCTTAGTCAAACCCCCATTTAGGTGTTTCCACCTCCACGGATAGCCAAGATAGCAATAATGGAGAAATATATGATAAAAGAAATAAAATAAGTAAAGGACACAAAAGTACTACAAAAATAGTAGGGTGTTACCCACCAAATCGTAAAGGAGAGGAGTAGAAATATTACCACATCCACCAAGAGCTCATTGGCCAATGGAGGAGAAAATGAGATGGCTCAAGCCTTTGTTGTATTGATGTTGGTTCCACACTTTCTCTACAGAGTTGATGGAGTGTTGTTGCTACTACTATGGAGTGCAAGAGTGTTCCTTGAATGCTTGGAGGAGTGTGTAGACAGATGAATTGAATACTTAAGCTTGTGAGGAAGATTGCTTGAAGGGATGAAATGGAAGAATGAATAGTGAATTTGAAGGAGAGAATGAAGAAAATTACCATATTTGGGTTGGTTAGTCAAAGGGGGCATTACAAATCAACCTCCAATGAGAAGTGTAATGCCTCTGTAGGATCTAGCTGCAAGAATCTTCTAGGGATGTAAGCACATTGCGCAGACATCTATGCACCATGTGGGTGTCCCCAATAGTTATTCCTCTATCAACACACAAAAAAACCACCATGTGGAATGAAGGAAGTAGGCTTATGTGGAATTTATCCTTTGAATTTGGTTTTCTAAAGTGAAGAAGGGAAAAAGGGGAATTTGCATAAGGGGTACAAATTCGTTCTTATACATTTTTCCCCCACTCTAGTGAGCATGAATACTAATGAGTGCTTTGGTAAAGTAGATTGGAGAATTAGTAGAGTTAGAAATGTATACTTGAACCATCGAGGAAGCAGACCATAATCTGGAGAACTCGAGAGTGTAGGAAAAGAAAAGGACTTCATAGCCTCGCAAAACTATGAAGCTAAAGAATGAAAGCACCTCACAGGCTCATAGTCCTACAAGGAAGGTGTCCCCTAAAAACTCTCACATGGAGGATACCTAGAAAAGTTCCTTATAGGACCACAGACATGCAAGGAAGTGTCCCTCAAGATCTCTCACATGGAGGAAGCTGGGAAAACACCCTACAAACCCATAGACCTATAGGGAAGGTGTCCTTCAAGATCTCTTGCATGAAGGAAACCAAGGAAAGCACCCTACAGACCCACAGATCTACAAGGAGGTATCCCCCAAGATCTCTCACATGGAGGAAACTCAAAGAAGTTCCTTACAGGCCCACATACCTGTAAGGAAGTGGCCCCCAAGATATCTCACATGGAGGAAGCTAGGAAAGCACCTTAAAAACCTGCAGCCTTGTAGGGAAGGTGTCCTTCAAAATCTCTTGCATGAAAGAAACCAAAGAAAGTGCCCTACAGACCCGCGAACCTACAGCGAAGGTGTCCTTCAAGATCTCTTGCATGAAGGAAACCCAAGAAAGCACCCTACAGACCCATAGACCTGCATGGGAGCCACCTCCAAGATCTCTTGCATGGAGGAAGCTCAAAGGAAGTGTCCTATAGGTCCATAGATCTATAGGGAGGTATCCCCAAGATCTCTCACATGGAGGAAACTTGAAGAAAGAAAAATCCCTAGATTTGAAAAGTAGCTTCATAGGTGCACTTGTAAAGCGACAAGTTTACTTGTAGATAGAACATGTCAGAAAGTAGCCATGTAAGAAAGTAGCTAGACAGTCGCACAGACCGTAGAAAATTTGGAAAAATTTCAAAGGGGCCTCTTGGGAACCCTAGCATGAGGAAGGGGTCCACTCATGGGTAGCACTATTCGAAAGTGTGATCTCTCGAATCAATTCATCGTCAAGGAATCCATTTGAAATATGTTCACTTCATTAAGGAATTCAAAAGGAAGAAAATGCCCCCACGCAAGGGGTAGAATAAAGTTGTTCCCAATTCTGAAGAAGGTTCTCAAATTACTTCTTTATGAACCCATGATGAAGGAAACACATTCCATAAGGGTTTCAAGTCAAGAATGCAATTCTTCAAAAGAAGTTTGTGTAGACTTTCAAGAAAATATTCATTGGTAATGAGTGAATTTTCTAAAATTCAAGGTGTTGAATAAGAGGTGTTGTCACACATAAGAGGGACAACTAAAGAAAAGTAGAAAGAAAGATAAACGAAAAGAAAAAAAGAAAAGAAAAACATGAGAAGAGGGCATAGGGGTAGCCCAATATTTTGGGGTCAAAATTGCTCATAAATATATATATATATATATAGTATATAAAATGAACTAACATTTACCCCCTACTATATCAAACCATGTGAAGAATGCACAAGAAGAAAAAGTAAATATAAAAAATTCGGTCAACATGGAAGGGAAACCTAAATGCCCAATGCTTTGCATCATCCCCAATTTATCAAAAATCAAGTCACAAACATTGAAGAATGATGATACAAATAGAAGAAGGTTTACGACAAAAAAACTACACATGTATCCAAGCACCAACAGGGGTGACGAGGGTCATCCAAGAACACATAGCAGGATCACAGGGGAAAACATCACAACACATACACACACATATCTAATCTAAATATAATGAAGAGGCCCCCTCCTAACATTGATCAACCGAGAGGTCATTCGCTTCCAACTCTAGATCATCATAGGGAGAAGAAGGATGAGCTTGTAGTGGTGGGATGTTAAGAGGAGGAGCATCTAACCCTCTTACAACAAGGGCTAAGGAAGAGGGCCCTACAAGGTCCTCTCCACTGAGCTCTTGTGGAGCTAAGTTTAGTGATTTTGTGAAGATTTCCGACAAGGCCGGAACCTCATCCAAAGAGTTAAACATGCACTTTGCAGGAGTGACATCTTTTACCTCAATGGATGGGGAAGGTTGCACCCGAGGTTCACCGCTAGGCTCACTGAATGATTCAGGAGTGGTGACAAACTCAGGGGAAGTTGGGACTAGTTCCATCACTAGGAAAAAACAAGTTAGCATGAGGCCACCATTCAAAGAAGGTAGGCTCCTCTTGCATCCTCCTTTGCTAGAAGGACCACACTCCACGTTTTACTTCATCGGAGGAGATGAACTCCCCATAGACGAGGCAAGAGGTGAGGAGGAAGAGGAGGAAAGAACCACAGTAGATATGACCAAGGTGTTCATCATATCAATGGGCATTGGGAAAGGTTGTACATCTAGAAGGGACATCAATAGAGATGGCTCCATCGAAGGAGTGACGAATACTTGCACCTTTTTCGGGTTAGGCACATTTGCACTCACAATGGAAGCTAAAAGTGATTAAGAGTTGGTTTGAACAAATGCAGAGGGGACGAGAGAGGAGAATGCAATAGGAGGCCTTGATAAAAGGGCACACATCTCTTCCTTCCTCTATAGGGAAACCTGCTCAGCCATGAAATCCTTTCACTAGCGCTTACACTCACATGCAAGGTGGGTTTTTCAACTCTTAGAACTAGAGGTAGAAGGTTGTGAAGGAACATAAGGCTCTTGCTCAGCCATGGGAGTTTCCACTATAATAATTTCCAATGGAGGAACAAACTCCTAAATAGGAGCATGAGGATTAGGTTGAGAAGTAGTAGGGGGGAGTCGGCTTAGGTGTCTCAGAAGTGGGCCTCTTCCCATTCATTGCTTTGGGAGTAGGAGCAGTAGGAGACCACAGAGGTTTGGACAAAGAGGACTCTCCATGGGGGCCTTTTCCTCTACCATATAGGTAGTGCCATGGTTGAGGCGATTTAGTGGGGAGGTCTGATATCCTAATCTTGGGTCTTTTCCAAGGAGGGACCATCAAACTCAATGGGTAATGTGTGAGTTAGAATGTGCAAAGTGAACAAGATCACACAAGCAATGAAATCTATTACATTAGAGAATTGAATCATAAAATTAATCTTATTGCAAGCAAATCAAATTCCCTAAAATTGTTCCATTGTGTCCTATCTTTAGGGATTCATTAAATCGTATTGGCTCTAAGATTTGTATATGCACTATGACTATTAGAATGGCAACCTAAGGAATGAAATGTTGTAGAATGCAAGAATCTAATTCCTACATGATGATAAGCTCTGTGATTTGTTGAATGATACTATGATATTAAATGATGTAAATGATAATGGTGATATGATAATGGGTATGATGCGATAGACTATGATGCAAATGCTATATAAAACTACTTTGATAATGCGAATACAACTATGAAACTAATCCATGATTCTAAACTAAAATGCTTCTACAATGCAAATTGTTAAATGCTAAATTCTCTCACATAATTTCTGCATAGTAAGTTTACTCAAGATGGGATTCAAATGTTGTAGAATAAGGCTATATTTATAGGATTTCAAAGGCATATTGTGATGCGGCATGATTCGACGGTCAGAATTTCAGCTTGAAAGATGAATGGTGGAGGATAAAGAGGTTAGAGGGAATCATGGAGGATGTTCCCTTTAGTAAAACACTTTGCCAAGTGTTGAAGGGAATCAATGGAGGAAGAGAGCCATGTATCTCCAAGTTTGTTTCAAGTTTGTTGAGGATAATTCTAGTTTACAAATTAGATTTATTTAAATTCATGAGACACAAGGTGAGGTGGATGATGAGGTGGCAGGAGGTTAGAAAGTTATGTAGAAAAGTGACAAAATTGCATTTAAAAATTCAAATTTAGTGAGAGGGAATTAATTAAATAAAACAAATTAGTTAGATTTCTTTATTTAATTAAATCATGAAGAAAATGATTTTAGCATAATTTAAGAGAGTGAACTATATAAATAAATTTAGAATTTATTTATAAGTAGATGAATTAAGAGGGTTTATTAATTAAATAGCTTGTATTTAATTAATTTATTTTCCTGCGATTTTAGGTGTATACATTTTACCCCTCTTTGAAGTGATGTGTTTACACATTGCTTCAAAGAAAAATCTGAAATTTGCCAACAAAAAAATTGTGATATGCCCCAAACGCTGAATTTCAGGTGATACTGGATATATGCCCCCTTGGGAGATAAATTGATGAATTTTTGAATCTTTAGGATTTTTTTGAATTTTTAGAAATTTTCAAAACTTGATGATGATTTAATGATTTAATGATATCTCAATGATTTATCTCTTGAAAAATGATGTTAGACCTACCAATTTGGATGAATTGATTAATTAAGCCCTTTTCAAAAATAAAATAAATCAATCCCATAAAAGTCCCACTTAATTAGCCTTTAAAAGGTTAAAAAGATGTGATTAGAAGTTAATTTGTGCATTTTGATTTTGAAATTTGAGAGTGATTAAGCAACTTTCAAGCAAGATGGTGATTCCCTACAATACACACTGATTCAAGCACGTGTGATGTCACAACTGCTTGGCAACGTATGGACCTCTGGTACGTACCCCAAAAAACCTCATGAATTTTGAAATTCATTTTTTTTGTATTTTTCATGTTTAAATTCTTCTTTTCACGTTTTAGTGCATAGGAACAATGATGTAGCGCATTGAATGATTTTTGTAGCGCATCTAGGGAATTAGCGCTTAGAGCTAGATTTTTGGTGCATATGATAAATGTTCTAGCACATGGGGTTTATTAGTACATAGGTGATGTAATTTATTGCAATAGGTCATTGTTGTAGCTCATAGAATCATTTAGCACATTGATAGAGAGGTTTAACACATTGATCAAATTTGATGGTGCATTTGGTAATTCGGTGCATTGAAACCCTATTATGGCGCATCCATGAAATTTTCTAGCACATCGATGTTTTTAGCACTTTGAGTCACTATTTTAGCGCATCTAGGTTAGATTATTGAATTTTTAGATTAGACTCCTTGATTTTGTTTATTTTTTATCATGTCAGCCTTTGATTTGATGATGATTGATTTCATGATAGGTGAGATTCAATGATAGGATGTTGATTATTGACCTTATCATAGGAGAGGATCAATGATAGATTGATGATTTTCCTCATGATAGGTGAGGATCAATGATAGATTGATGATTTTCCACATGATAGGTGAGGATAAATGATAGACGCTCATGAGATGCAATCAAAATCTCATCAGAGCTGATTAGATTTATAGGCTGACTGATGTTGATTAATTGATTTGCTGATTTGTGATATGTTGTGATGAAAGGAGCCTTTCTTAGTCCCATAGATTCAGGAGTGCTTCCAAAGGACCTAGGAGTTGATTTTGCATTTAGATCAGGTTGATCTAAATGTGATTGCCTGATGCAGACTGACTTCACTAATAGATATTCCCTAGCATCAGATTAATAGGGGGCTTCTGACTGCATTAGTAGAGAGATGGCACATTGATCATAACACCTTCCACTTACCTACCGGTGAGATGACAATGACACCAGAGGATGTTTACCACATTTTGAGGATTCTAGTCATCAGGGAGCTGGTTATTTATGATTTGACTGAACAGGGAAGTATTGATGCACTATGAAGAGTGTTCAAGGATGATCAAATTTGTGGGTACGAGATTCCATGGTGAGAGATGGTCAATGCATATGAGACATTTCCATGTGTGCTCATTGGTTTTAATGGAGGATTTCTATGTCTCGACCATAGGTCGAAGGGACTTTCAGTTGGATGGGGCCAGATACTCAAGAGTATGATCAAACAGGGTATTAGATATGCTTGGAGATATTGCATGCTTTCCCATTTATACCATGATCTACATCATGTGGTCTATCTCAAAGGGACCAATTTATCAGCTTGAGCCACATTGTTATAGATATGGGCATGGGAGCATATAGTTTTCACCCGGTGTGTTGCAAAGAGATATCGTCCAGCAAGGAGACCATACGTTCACGCATATAGAGGTCCAATTGTCCAGCCTAAGCTTGAAAAACTAGAGTACTGGAGCAGAGTACTAGACGATCTTGAGACAGTGACATAGCGGCCCTACTTAGACTATGAGGAGTGGCCAGAGGATGATACTGAGATGTCATTTTTATGCTCAATCAATGTACCTATTTGGGAGGACACAATTTATTATTCAGAGGTTTCTGCTGATGAGGGTACTGTGATAGCATGGTAGGGTATAGTGCATACTCCAGGGATTTTCTCATTATGCATAGTGATAGATTGTTGTGCTAGAGTGGGGACCCACTTTGTCCTATAATGTTGTAGTTGAGGAGTACCAGGATTTACATGCCATTATCTGGGATTATCATCTAGATGCCATAGAGGCTCCTATATATGAGGAGTATGCATAGTACCTCTTCGCACATCCCTTCCCATGGATTTCTAGTCCAGATGAGCCAGCTCCATTGTTGGATGATGAGGAGAGGGCAGTAGTAAAAGGACACTTGTGAAGGAAAGATGGAGGAGATGAGGAGGAGGAGGAGGTGGAGAGAAGTGATGATGGAGAAATGGATGGAGATGGTGATGGGGGTGATGGAGATGGAGGTGATGGTGGAGGAGGAGTTGAGGGTGGTGTCAGGCCAGTGATGGATGTTCGTGACTTTAGAGTGCCTTCAAAGAGGCGATCATTGGTGGTTACAACATAGTAACATGTAAAGATTAGATTACCCTCTCAGCAGTAGCAGACATAGATAGCTTCTCTATAGGCTCAAGTTTAGACAATGCAGGGATAGTTAGCACAAATATAGGGATAGCTACAAATATAGGCATAGGCAAAGATTGCCACTCTTATGTCCAAGATGGATACCTTGAGGCAGTAGGTTGAGCAAGCATAGGGCATCCCTGATAGACTACAAAGGGTGGTCGAGGGAACAAGTACAACCGATTATCTGAGAGAGGTACAGTGCTCTACCAGGGAGGCTGAGTACTACAGGCTGAGATACCATGAGGTGGATCCTCCAGAGCATTGGGAGAGTTACACACAATCTTCCAGTGCACACACTCATTTGAGACTACCAACAACAGTGTTATAGGGCCACCTCATAGGGATCCAGGGGTAGGACCATCAGGTACAACCAGAGGTATAGGGCCAACATCGTCAGGGGAGAGCACAACATGACTCCATGATGATCATTTGAGATGTACTTTAGACTGATTTATACACTGATTTAGTTGAGACCTTATGGTTTTTTCCATTTTTTGATATTGCACCTCTCCACATATTTGGACACCCTTGTATTCTTGACATGATGATTTTTGAGATGATATGATATGCAGAAATGATTAGCGATCTATGATGGATGCATATGATGGATACATTTAATTTCTATGTTATGATGCTTATATGATGTCTATATGATGCTTTAATATGCTTATGACATGATTATGTATGGATACGATAATGATATGATGAAATGACGATGCATGATTTATGTTTCTATATGTTCTTATAATGCTTTCACACTATATGGGATGGATGTAATTATGTAAATGAGATGCAATGTATGTTATTTTTTTGTTTTTTTCAAATGTAATTATATATGATGTAATTTCTATATGAGATGAATTTCAGAATGTAAATGATATTTAATGTAGTTTTTTTTGTGTTTTCTTGATGCAAATATATATGATGTAATGCATGAATGAATGGATGATGTGATAATTTTTTCTAATGTATATACGATATGAAAATGATTATGCAACTTACATTAGAATGATATGTTTTTGTTTAATGTCAAGTGTAATAAAACCATTATTGATAGAGATAACATCATTGTGAAAATTGTGCCAGCCTTGGAAAACCCATAAATACAGATGCAATCTAACTTAACCATGCATATATAATATGTAAAGGTTTTCATCATAATAGCTGATTTGTTGTGCTTTTATCATCATTGAGCCTTTAAAATGTTAAAAGTGAGTAGAAACATCGATGGTATAATTATACCATGATGACTTGAGTACTACTTCAATGATTTTTGATATCGCAAGTTAACACAAGCATCTAAGTATAATTAAACCGAGGTGTCCTAAGCATTGCTTGCATAAATAGACAAGAGTTAATCATTTTCCTATGAAAATTTGAAATTTCATCAATGATACTTTGTAGAGCACATCTCATGACAATCTGCACTGTAGTAATGATTAACTCACATACAACAAACAAAGAAAAATCATACTCCTTCCTAGCTCCTCTAGTTCAATACATCATCAAGTTGCTCCAAAGATATGACAACAAACATTAGAGTACAATAGTTAAACATTCATGCTAATGTGATAAAGCCATGATTTAGAGAAACATCATCCATTTAAAGTTTGCTTTGATTTGATTGATTTAGCTTTTTTTCGTTTGATATGGATGTTTCATTTGCAAAGTTTTATGATCGATGTTCAATGTTAATTTTCACTATGATTGATGTGTTTGATGTGTTGTCCTACTACTGTTTGCTTGTTGGTTTAAGCTCAAAGTTTTATTGCCCCTAGTGAGTTTAGGATTTTTCCCCTAGTCCAGGGTGAGACACGACTGCGATGTCTAGATATGTACATGAAGCTTTTTGATGATAGGAAGAATGATGGCGAAAGTGAATGGAGAAAGAAAATGGTCGACATGCTCAAATAGATGGAAAAGCTAATCTATCACAAATAGCACCTATTTCTAGGTTTTCACTACTTGTTTTTATTAAAAAAATTTAGATTTTATGATTTTTTTATTCTTTTGATTTTTCACTTTTTTTTGTATTTTTCAATTTTTTGCCTTTTTTGTATTTTTTTCAATTTTTTGCTTTTTTTGTATTTTTTTAGTACTTTTTCTTTTCTTTTTTTGTATTTTCTCAGGACTTTTTCTGATGCACTGGATGAATTAGGTATAGAACTTCTTGAGGTGTAGGTTGTTGAGGAGTTCATCAAACAAATCTCCTTCAGGTGTAGACAATTGGAATGCTCATGATCTAAAGACTGATACAATGACAAAGGGACCTAGCCAATTTGGTTGAAAATTTCCTTTCTTTTCTCTATCCTGTTGATTGCAAGGGTTTTCTTTCAAGAATAAGTCACCCACCTGAAATGTTCTTGGTTTTACTCTATGATTGTAACTTCTAGACATCCTCTATTGATAGACTTTCAGGTGATCAACTGCATGCTGACGATGTTCATCCAATAGTTCCAACTCTTGTAACCTAGACACTCGATAATCTTCATCTGAAATGATCCCCTTTAGTGACACACAGAGTGATGGTAGCTCAACCTCAATAGGTAGAATGGCCTTTGATCCATATACTAGAGCATAGGGTGTAGCTCCTGTTAAGGTGCGGATACTAGTTTTGTAAGCCCACAAAGCAAGGTTCAATTGAATGTGTCAGTCATGTCCAACATCGTTGATGGTTTTATTTAAGATTTTCAGGATGGTTTTGTTTGAGGCCTTGGCCTAGCCATTTCCTTAAGGGTAGTACAATGTAGAAAACTGATGCTAGATTTGAAATTGCTCACAAAGTTCTTGGACATCCTGATTCTTAAAAGGCTTGTCATTATCCATGACAATGGATTGAGGAATTCCATACTAATAGATGATATAATTCAGGATGAAGGATGGAATTTTTTTTCCTATGATGGTGGTTAAGGGAACAACTTCAATCCACTTTGTAAAGTACTTCATGGTTGTGATGATGAACTTGTGTCCATTTGATGAAGGTGGATGAATTTTACCTACAAGATCCAGTCCCCATTGACAAAGAGGCCATGTTGATGCAAAAGGTTGTAATTCTTGTGCTGGTGCAAGTATTAGGCTCCCATGGATTTGACATTTTTGGCACTTCTTGACAAATTGAAAAGACTCCCTTTCCATATTCAGCCAGTAATACCCCAAGCATAGGCTTTTTTTAGCTAAAGTTAGTCCATTTGAATGTGTACCATAGATACCTTCATGAACCTCACATAAAGTAGTTTCAGATTCATTACATTCAAGATACCGAAGGAGAGTACCATCAAAACCTATTAGATAAAGTACATCGGCTATGAGGGTATGTTGAGCTGCTTGTTGAATAAAGTTTCAATTCTAGTTTCAGGATAAATTTGGTGGTAGCGTATGGTCTTTTAGATAGGTGTATATTTTCCCATAGATAGAAGCATCAGCTTTGACTAGATGGTATATGACTTTGGATTTAGGGTTATCATAGGCAGGGTTAAACAGTTGTTCCACCATGAACTCATAATAGGCTCATTTTTCAAGTATCTATAGAAGAGAGGCAATGGTCACCATAGCATCAACAATTTTGCTGTCCCCTCTTAGAATCTACTCAAATTTGATCTCCACAAAGTACTTTTCGAAATCATCCACCATTTTCTTATATGGCATCAATTTTTCATCTTTTTTCTAGTAATCATCATTCACTTGATTTATGACTAGTTGGGAATCACCATAGACTTGCAATTTTGTGATCTTCCATTCGACTACTAATTTTATTCCAATGATCAATGCTTCATACTCGGCATGAAAAATAAGATTCTTGTTTCTTTGAGGCATGACAAATAAGATTCTTGTGCCTAATCAATGTTCGTGTAAGAGCCACCAAAATATAACATCCACTGTTGTGTTGACACTATTAGGACATCAACATATGGAAATTCAATGGTCTTGGGATTATCATCTTGTAATGGTGCTTTAGATAGTTGATCCGCTATGGCTTGACCTTTGATTGCTTTCCTATCCACATACTGGATATCAAACATGCTCAATATCATTACCCACTCGGCTAGTCTTCCTGTCAGGGTAGCTTTGCTAGGTAGATACTTCAATGGATTAATTTTAGCTATGATTTTGATGGTGTGAGTTAACATGTAATGTCTTAGTTGATGAGTAGAAAATACTACCACCAGAAAAGATGTTTCAATAAAAGTGTAGTTGATTTCATAGCCATTCAAGGTTCTATTAATGGAATAAATAGCCCTTTCTTTTCCCACGAAATCCTCTTATGCTAGTAGAGTGCCCAAAGATACCTCTATTGTTGCTATGTAGAGTAATAATGGTTTTCCTTTAGCTGGTGGTACCAGTATGGGTGGTGACATCAAATACTATTTCAGTTGATTAAAAGTTGCTTCACATTTTTCATCCTATTTGAAAGAAATTTTCTTGTGTAGTAAGTGGTTGAAAGGATGATTTTTATCTGTTGGTTGTGTAATGAACCTCCTGATAGATTGGAATCATCCCTGTAAAGATCTGAGTTGACTAATATTATTGGGAGGAGGCATCTCCATGATGGCCTTGACTTTCACTAGATCTACCTCAATTCCCTTAGCTGATACTATATATCCCAAAATTTTAGTTGATTTCATGTCAAATACACATTTCTTACGGTTTAATCTCACATTGAATTTCTCCAATCTGGCGAAGATTTTGTCTAGAATTTCTAGATGTTCCTCTCTAGTGAATGATTTTTCCAAAAATGCATCTACATAGTCCTCCATAAAGGTGTGCATCATGTCATGGAAGATGGTTTTCATCACTCTTTGATATGTGGCTCCAACATTTTTCAACCTAAAAGGCATTACGTTCTAGAAAAATATTCCCCAAGAATATGTGAAGTTTGTCTTATCTTGATCTTCGGGTGCCATTTTTATCTAATTGTAACTAGAAAATCCATCTATGAGTGAGCATTTCATGTCCAACTATCAAATCTAAAATGATGTCAATGTTAGGCAAAGGAAAATCATCTTTTGGGAAAGCCTTGTTGAGATCTCTAAAATTTGTACATATCATGATGCTATGGTCAGGTTTAGAAACTGGCACAATGTTTGAGATCTATTTAGCATAATCAATAGGTTAGATAAATCCCACATCCAATACTTTCTTCAATTCAACTTTCACTAGAAGGGCGATATGGGGATGCATTTTTCTCAACTTTTGTTTCACTGGCTTTACTCCAGGTGGTAGAGATAAATGATGCATGATAAGTTTTGGATCCAAACCTAGAATGTCAGTGTATGACCAAGAATAGTTGATTTGTCTCTCCTCAAATAATTTGGTAAAGCTTGGTTTTTCTTCCTGTATCATGGATGTTGCTAGATGTAAAGTCTTTACTATCTCAGTTGTACCAATGTTGATGCATTGTGTAGGTTCAATCAGCACTAAAGATCTCTAATAATAGTGTTGGGGAATAGTGTCAAATCTCCCATCTTTTGATACCTCAGAGAGCTTTTCACCATCATATGTGCTCTTTATTTTTACTTTTTCTTGATCTAATACTGCCATTAAATGGTTTTCACCATTAGATCAATTTTTGATATTCATTGTTTTGCAGTAGATAGTTTTGGAAATCCCCTTGTCTGAAGCTTCATTATGAGATTTGATGATGGAACATGTTTCAAGATTATCAAAGCAAAGTAATTTCATAATGGTGTCATCATTTGGAAAGATAGGTATGTCAAGCAACTCAGTTTGGTCCTAGTCAATTAGTTTGGGTGGTTCCAATGGCAAAGAATCATCAGATTGGCTAAGGTCAAAAGGGGTAAGTGTCATGATGGAAATTTTGTCAAAGTGTTCGTTAGCAATATCAAGGTCTATGATTTTACTCTCTTCTAAAGAATCTATCTCACTCGAACTCTGATCATCTTCACTTGAGTCATCGATATGTTGTGATCCAATTTCATGGGGTCTAGAACTCGAGCTTTGTCCCTCCATACGTGTTGGTGCATACTTTTGTATCACATCAATTTCTTTATCCTAAAAAGACTCTTCAGAGAGGGAATCCCATTCATATTCATTGGAATCTAGTTTGGAACTATCTCTCAATTGAAGGATTCTCTCAACAATCTGTTGCATGGTTTCTTCTTTGGACTCTTCTTTGTATCCTAGTCCCATTTTGTCCTTTGAATTGATTATGGTAGGTTGTAGTGGTTCTATGATACCCTCTTTTCTTTTGTCGATAGGACCTTTTCCATCACACCCCATCTTCTCTAGGATTGTAAAACCTTTACCATATGGTTCAATTAGCACATTGAAAATTGATGTTTGTGATGATTCTTCATCCTTGTATAACTAGTTTAAAACATCTTTTTCTTCAGATTCATCCACTAAAGTGCCTTCTTTTACAAACTTTCCATCAAAAATTGTGGTTGGTTGTGAGGATTTTCTTGATGTGGATGGCTTCCCATATATCTTAGGAGAAGATAGTAGTTGTGAAAGACATAAGGATTATTCAAATGAATATTCCCCCATGCCTTTGTCTTTTAATTGGATATTTTTCTCAAATTGTTTTGATAAGGAGTTAAGTTGACCTTCATGATTTGATGGAGTAGAATCACTGATACCTTTGTCTTTTGATTGAACCTTTTCCTCAAGCTTATTTGACAAGGAAGTTGGTTGACTTCCATTACTTGGTGGAGTAGAATCACTAATACCCTTGTCTTTTGACTAGTCCTTTTTCTAAACCCACTTTGACAAGGAGTTTAATTTTCTTTCATTGTTGGATGAACTACGAATTGGAGATTCCCTATTATGTGGCAAAAAAGTATCTTGGGTTGTTTTGAGTGTGTTACAATATTTGGGGTTGTTGGAATCAGCTGAAATGGTGATTTCCTACCCATTGAAAGGGAATTTCAAACACTGGTGATATGTTGATAGCACTACTTACATCTCATGAATCCAAGGACATCCATATATTTAAAGTTTTAAAGTGCAGATATTTAGGCTAGCTCTACCATCTATTAGAACATGTTTGACCTGATTTTTGTGAATTAAAACCTCAATGTGTAGGGAAGAATGGTGTGGATGGGTGATTGATACATCATCATGTTCAAAAAATTATAAGCAATGAGGTGCGGTCAAGTGTCCCACCATAGCTTGAAATTGGAAAAATTCCAAGTTATTTGGTATTGTGGTGGCTACAAGAGCTTGTTCTAAAATTTCTTTGTGAGCTAGTGAGATTCTGAGGAGTTCCAATATGGATATTTAAGTTGGTATTTTCTGCAATTGATCAACTATGTTGTATTGTGTTGCAGGGGAAACATGTTTTTTAGTTGTAGCTCCTTTCAAGATTACTTTGGCTTTCCCCCTTATGGTTGCATCGACTGGTAAATTACCTTGTTTTTCTCTAATTTTAATGACATTAATCTGATTATCATTTGCAGCAGCATGTGTGATCAGATTTATTGGTATGATGCATTGATTTGATGGACTTTGGTGTTGATATCATGAAAATGAGTTTCAACTATAACAATGTTTTGTTCATGCTCAATTATGATGTCATTAATTAGATTATCAACTAAAATAATGTTTTTTTGGCCCTTGATTTTGATGTCACCAGTTTAGTTTTCTCCAATTGGTATGATGTCATTGATCTGATGCAATGTGGTGTTGATATCATGGTGATGATTTTCACCAGTGACAATTTTTCTTTGTCCCTTGATTTTGATGTCCCTAGTTCGATTCCCAACTACAATGATGTCATTTTGGCCCTTGATTTTGATGTCCTTAGTTTGATGTTCAACTACAATAGTGTCTCTTGGGCCCTTGATTTCGATGTCCCTAGTTTGATGCTTAACTAGCTCAACACAATGAATGGTAGAATCATAAACATAGTTCACATTTTTTCCTTTGGTATTTGATGAAGAGGACTCCCCCTTTTTTAGTTTGGTAAAGGATTCTTGAATACTCCATGATCATTGTTTTTTTGGGGTCCTTCTACAAATATTATCTTGTTATCAATCAAATCTTATATCAAACCTTTCAATTGCATACAATCATTTGTCTAGTGTCCTTTATTTCTGTGAAAGTCACAATAGTGTACATCATTCCACCATGAAGGTTTAACTCTTGGTTCCCAATCTCTTGCCTCTGGTAATGTTATAACCTTTCCTACAAGAAGCTCCTTAAATGTTGATTCTAATGACTATCGCAAAGGTGTGAATCTTCTTCAATTTGAGGATGTTCGATATGGTGGCGGTTTAGATTCAACATTGCTTGGATTGTTATTTTGATTGTTGTTTTGGTTGTTGTTTTGATTGTTGGTTGGATTGTTGTTTTGATTGGTTTTGGTGGCAACTGTTGTCAAGTTAAATATAGGTTTTGCATTTTATGTTTCAGCTGAAGTATCATTGTTACCAACATTCTTGTTTTTTTTCCAAAACTTTGGTTTATCATTGCTATTATAATTTTTGGAATAATTTTTTGAGTTGTTTCCTTCATTGTAGATCTTTAAGATTCCTCTCTTTACCAAAGCTTCTTCAATTTTGATTCCATTTTCAATCATTTTCTCAAAGGTAGGTGGACATTGCAATTCAATTCTATAGCCCATCTCATAATTTAGATTGTCAATGAATATTTCCATCTTTTCCTTTTCAGGTATGGGATGAGAATATCTTGCAAACATTCTTCTCCATCTTTGTAAAAATATGAAGAATGATTCACCCTTTTTCTGCGTTGTGTTGGAAAGGTATTTCATGGTTATCTCATGTTGGATGTTGTAGGAATATTGGGTGATGAATTTTTTAACCAAATCTTCAAAGGTTTTAATTGGTGGTGCAAGTTTGGAGAACCATTCCATGCATTTTCCCCCTAGGCTATGTGGAAACAATCTCATCAAGTAAGTCTCTTCATGTGAAAATTCAAGACTCATGGTTCAAAATTCCCTTACATGATCTATAGAATATGTTTTACCATTGTATTTATCATACTTTGGGAATTCACAATGTTTCAGAAAAGGAATCATGTTGACACTTTGATCAAAAGGATATGGACAAATGTCTTGTAGTGGATATCTTTTTGAGGTTCCCCTTTGCATATATTGAATCTACTATTGGAGGTTTTTCATTTGATGAGTTAATGTAGCCACTGGATCTATATTTGATGGATCATTTTCATTATTTTTAGGAGGTGCTTTCAATTGATTAACATAAAAGTCATGTGGAAGTTTGATACCTTGACTAGCTTGCATTAGGAAGTATTTTTCATGATCTCTTTCAAAAATATTTTCTAGGAAGTTGTGGAAATTTGGATCTTGTTGAGCATGTTGGATTTCTTCCTCAGTTATTTCCTCACCTTTAGTTTGATGGATTTTATGGAAAGGATTTTCTTTAGCTTCAGCCATGGTGTTATGAGTTTCAAGTTTTTTTTCTTTGAGTTTCTGCTTTTGTAATCTTGTTTGAATGGGCATGCAAGTGTTATAAATTAACTAAACTTTGATCTTTGTTTGGAGGACTGCCAAGGATAAAAACTAAGTCAAATAGAATGACAATTTTTATTGATGAGACTAAGTTTAATTTGATTATATAGCATTGTTTCGTGATGAAAGGATGACAAATCATGTTGACAAAACTTGGCTTAACAATTAGAGGTATGATAAGTTTGATGATTTAGGCACTTTAAGGTGTTAGATCTTGGTTTAGGTTGAAGACTTTCACTTGTAAATGTTAGTTTCAACAAGTTTAAGGCTCTGGTGTGATTGAGGAATGATTTTGTACTAACATGGATCCTTAATTATGGTTCAAACTATTGAATAGGGGATGAATTTAACTCTAGTTTTGAATTTACTGGATGTGCTAAAACAAGGTATGTATGCACTAGAAAATAACCTGGATGCACTAGACTGTACCCAAGATGCACCAAAAATAGACTCAATGCACTAAAGAATGAACTAGATGCATTAGAGAATGTACTCAATGCACTAAAATTTGGACTCAATGTGTTGGAAAATGACTCAAATGCGCTAGAAAATGGACTATATGTGCCATAAAAAGCTAGGGATGCACTAGACTACCCCTAAGTATGATGATTTTAACTTGGTATTATGTAGATGAATGCATTGCACAATTTTGTCAATACACTAGAATATGGAACCTATGCACCAAAAAGTGACCCAGATGTGCTAAGATAAAGCAAGTATGTGCTAGACTGCCCCTCCTAAATGTGATTTCAACTAGGTGATCTATAGGTGAATGCACTAATCAATTTTGCAAATGTGTTGGAGGATGGAATACATGTGCTAGAAAGTGACCTAGATGCAGTAAAAGATGGACCAAGTGCACTGAAAAATGACTCAGATGTGCCAAAAAATGGAGTGTATGCACCATAACAAGGAATGGGTGCACTAATCTGGAAGTGTTCAATTTTTTTGCAAATCTATCTAGTTATTTGGCTTTGAATCTGTGAATGTGATGTTTCTAAATATTTTTCTTAATAGTGACTTTTGCTTGCTTTTTTATAGTTTTTAAATTATGGGAATTAAGTGCTTAAATGGATGATTTCTTGAATTATGACTTCAAACACATTAGCAAGTTGTCAACAATTATTTCCACTTAGGAACTAAACATTGAGTGTGTATTCAAGAATCTGGTTTGATTCTTTTGATTTCCATAGGTATAAAACAAGAGAAGACAATTCAAACACTTTTCTATTCTCAAGGGTCACTTAAAATACCACAACCCACATCTTAGAACCATGTCAGCTCACATAGTCGTGTCACTCCCTAGAGGGCGCCCATGTTTTTTCCTTTCCTGGTTCTTAACCAAGGTTGAATCCTCCACCTTTGTCCCGTAATCCCTAATGGTTATATGGTGAGTGTCTTGGTGGCAGATTCTTCCCTCCCCTTGCACTATGATACTAGAAGTTTTCAGAGACTTATTCGGCTGGCTTCTACACTAAGTTTCATAAAAGGGGTTTTTGTTTGGTGTGGAAAATAGATAAACTCCCTTAGGAAACCTCCCAACCTTTAGAACAAAGGCTTTGGGGATGGTTATCTTGCACACTACCGTTGAGTTGCGGACTTTCCCCAAATTTTCTTTTGATTATAGTGGGTCAGAAAACTTGGCTTTAGTTGTTCCCACTTATGTCGTTCCCATAGGGTGAGTACTTTTTCCCACTATGGTAGGCCTTCTAAATGTGTTAACAAAGCATAAAATAGTGATTTTGGCATTCCGGTCACCCAGTTAAGGGGAGAGCATAGGCCTATCACTTCAAGCACAGTACACAAGGGGGTTCTTTAACCTTCTAATTAAACTAGGTTCCTAATTTAATTAAAAGAAGACAATAAAACAACTCTAGCCCGTGCATACATCATCAGTACTTCGATAAATTTGTCTTTGACTAGTGTATTATGCACCTATGACACAAAACACATTAATTAGTTCTCAAGATTTTGAAATTTTGCAAAATTAACCAGATGCACTAGAATAGACATCAAATGCGCTAAATTATCACTTCTATGCGCTAAAAGAACAACCGAATGCACTATAAAAACTACTAAATGCGCTAAAGTAAAGACTAAATGCACTAAAAAACCCCATGTATGTGCTAAAAGATGAGTTGCATGCACTAAAAGATACTTTGTATGCGTCGTAATAGGAAGTAGATGCACTAAAATATGTTTCGTATGCGCCGAAAGAAATATCAAATGCACTACCTAAGAGTTCAAGTCTAGATATATGAAATAACTTTCTAGAAAATGTCAATAAAAAGGGGCTAGGCCCCATGTTGGGTGCCAAATTTATGTGTGAGTTAAAATGTGCAAAGTGAACAAGATCACACAAGCAATTAAACGTATGACATTAGAGAATTGAATCATAAAATTAATCTAATTGCATGAAAAGAAAATTCCCTAAAATTGTTCCATTGTTTCCTATCTTCAGGGATTCATTAAATCATATTGACTCTTAGATTTGTATATACACTATGACTATTAGAATGGCAACCTAAGGAATGGAATGTTGTAGAATGCAAGAATCTAATTCCTACATGATGATAAACTATGTGATTTGTTGAATGATACTATGATATTAAATGTTGTAAATGATAATGGTGATATGATAATGGATATGATACTAAGAACTATGATGAAAATACTATATAAAGCTACTTGATAATGAAAATGCAACTATGAAACTAAGCCATCATTCTAAACTAAAATGCTTCTACAATGAAATTTGCTAAATGCTAAATTACTCTAAATTCTCTCACAGAATTTTTGCATAGTAAGTTTACTCAAGATGGGATTCCAAATGTTGTAGAATGAGGCTATATTTATAGGATTTCCAAGGAATATTGTGATGTGGCATGATTCAACGTTCAGGATTTCAGCTTAAAAGATGAATGGTGGAGGATAAAGTGCTTAGAGGGAATCATGGAGGATGTTCCCTTTAGTAAAATACTTTGCCAATTGTTGAAGGAAATCAATGGAGGAAGAGAGTCATGTGTCTCCAAGTTTGTTTCAAGTTTGTTGAGGATAATTCTAATTTAGAAATTAGATTTATTTAAATTCATGAGACACAAGGTGAGGTGGTAGGAGGTTAGAAAGTTATGTAGAAATGTGACAAAATTGGATTTAAAAATTCAAATTTAGTGAGAGGGAATTAATGAAATAAAACAAATTAGTTAGATTTCTTTATTTAATTAAATCATGAAGAAAATGATTTTAGAATAATTTAAGAGAGTGAACTATATAAATAAATTTAGAATTTATTTATAAGCAGATGAATTAAAAGGGTTTACTAATTAAATAGCTTGTATTTAATGAATTGATTATCCGGACCGAGTTTAGGTGTATACATTTTGCCCCTCTTCGAAGTGATGTTTTTACACATTGCTTCAAAGAAAAAAATGAAATTTTCTGACAAAAAAAATTGATATGCCCCAGACACTGAATTTCAGGTGATACTAGATATATGCCCCCTCGGGAGATAAATTGACAATTTTTTGATTTTTTGGAAATTTTCAAAACTTGATGATGATTTGATGATTTGATGATATCTCAATGATTTATCTCCAAAAAACTGATGCCAGACCTGCCAATTTGGATGAATTGATTAATTAATCCCTTTTGAAAAATAAAATAAATCAATTCCATAAAATTCCCACTTAATTAGCCTTTAAAAGGTTAAAAAGATGTGATTAGAAGTTCATTTGTGAATTTTGATTTTGAAATTTGAGTGATTGAGCAACTTTTGAGAAAGATGGTGATTCCCAAACACACACACCAATTGGAGTGTGTGCAATGTCACAACTGTCTAATAGCATATGGACCTCTGGTACATACCCTGAAAAACATCTTGGTGAACTTTTTTCATGTTTAAATTCTACTTTTCATGTTTTAGGGCATAGGAACATCGATGTAGCACATTAAATGACTATTGTAGTGCATCTGGTAGATTAGCGCTTAGGGTTAGTTTTGTAGCACATTCATAGAGGGATTTAGCGCATCTAGGGAATTAGCGCTTCGAGCCATATTTTTTGCACATACGATAAACATTCTAGTGCATGGGGTTTATTGGCACATAGGTGATGTAATTTAGCACAATAGGTCATTGTTGTATTGAAGAGAATCATTTAGCACATTGATAGAGGGGTTTAGTGCTTTAATCAAATTTGATGGTGCATTCGGTAATTCGGCGCATTAAAACTCTATTATGGTGCATCCATGAAATTTTCTAGTGCATCGATGTTTTTAGCACTTTGAGTCACTGTTTTAGCACATCTAGGTTACATTATTGAATTTTTAGATTAGACTCCTTGATTTTGATGATTGTTGATCATGTCAACCATTGATTTGATGATGATTGATGATGTTGATAGATTAGATGATTATTGATCTCATGATAGGTGAGATCCAATGATAGGATGATGATTATTGGCCCCATGATAGGTGAGGATCAATGATAAATTGATGATTGTCCTCATGATAGGTGAGGATCAATGATAGATTCATTATTGTCCTCATGATAAGTGAGGATCAATGATAGATGCTCAAGAGATGTAATCAAAATCTCATCAGAGTTGATTAAATTGATAGGTTGACTGATGTTGATTGATTGATTTGTTGATTTCTGATATGTTGTGATGATAGGAGCCTTCGTCAGTCCTATAGATTTAGGAGCACTTCTTGAGGACCTGGGAGTTGATTCTGCATTTACATCAGGCTGATCTAAATGTGATTGGCCAATGCAAACTGACATCACTGATAGATATGCCCCAATATCATAGTAACAGGGGGCTTCTAATCATGTTAGCATAGAGATGGCACAATGATCATAACACCTTCCACTTACCTATGAGTGAGATGATTGTGACACTAGAGGACGTTTACCACATTTTGAGGATTCCAGTCATTGGGGAACTGGTTGTTTATGATTCGACTGAGCAGGGAGGAACTAATGCACTACAAAGAGTGTTTGAGGATGATCAAATTTGTTGTTACGATATTCCATGGCAAAAGATGGTTGATGCATATGTGACATTTCCATGTGTTCTTGTTGGTTTTATTGGAGGATTTCTATGTCCTGAATGCAAGTTGAAGGGACTTTCAGTTGGATGGGGCCGAATACTCAAGATTATGATTGCATTTAAGGTATCAGATATGATTGGGGATATTGCATGCTTGCCCATTTATACCATGTGATCAATTCCACAAAAGGATATAAAAGTCATGGTAAATCCTAACCTGGGAATTGGACATTCTAGCAGGTGACTAACATCTTCTTGTGGTCATTCATTTACATTGTCAAACTAGAGAACATATACTTGAAATGGAGCGGCACTGTATGTGCACTAAGAACAAGTTTTAATCACGATTTACTAGAAATAAATGCTTGGAAGGAATTCTACTTATGCTTGGGAATGTAACGTAAAGCTTTCTTAACTTAAGTGTATCTTAATCAAAGCAGAAATCATAATGATTGTTACTAAGAGACAAACTATGAACTGGCCTTATGTTGCAAGAACAAACACAGGGATAGATTCTTGATGCTGCAAGAACAATATAAGACTGATTTTGTGCTAAAACTTTCAAGAGTGAAATCTAACTTATAATCAACAAGAAATAAATAACTAACTAACTACAGATACTCACTAAGTGGGCCCCCTTAGCAAGCATCAACCAGTTATACAACAATTGATCTCAAAAATTCATTAGCTTTTATTCATAAACTTGGAATCATATACATTTTTTTGTTTATAAGAAAACTAACACAAAACACTGCTTCTTATTAAAATACTAACTTTTACACACTTTGTTGCTCACTCACGCAGGAGGAGAGCTTATTTATATTAGAAAAACAACTAACTACCTAACTCTAATAGAGAAATACGTGGACATAAGTGTATCCTGAAACCAAGGAACATACTTCTCATAAATGAAAGCATATCCGTTCAACACGATTCAGAGAGAATTTAGTATTCCACTCTTCCTAGATTAATGATCATTTAGATTTCCTCCCAATGATCTGATCAGAGAGTCTTTGTTGGAACAACTTCCTCGATGCCATACTAGAAATGGACTTTACTAGAGGGTTGAGATCTGCTACGCTTTGACTCGTTCATGCTTCCTTCAACAACCTATGATGCACATGGCAACAGAAGCAAAAGAAAGCACATGTGGAAAATAACATGATACACATTCATTATTCACATATTAAATCTATTTCATTATCCAAAAACCATATGCATTATATCAGTCATTCAAGAGGTCAAACAGGGTAATTAATACAAAAACATAGAGATGTTAAGCTGTAGGAATATAGGAATGTATTGCTACAAGATACTACCCGATTTTAGATAAAAGTCTTTAATCAAAGAGTTAAAACAACCATTAGCAATAAGAGTAAGGGTATTAAAAATACATCATAATACTCAAATTATGAGCATATTTCAAGCTCATCATTTGCCCCCTACTTATCCTAATGATGGTCCTCCAGCATTAAGCTTCCTGGTTGTTTTTCTGAAATCAGTAGGAGTAGCATGGCCTTGTAATGAAGTTCCAAATTTGTAGTAGAAACCTCTAAAATTTGGCCATCTCTCATGCCTATAGGTTTTTGTATCCTCATTAACATTTGTAGCCTGATAAGGGTAAAGTGGCCACATCAAAACTAGAGGTCAAAATATTATTAGTAACCATAACTCAAACCTCTTCTAGAGACCAAGTTGCATGTACTTCTCTATCCTTCTAAGGGCTGCTTTAAAGTTTAGAGGGCTATGAGGCTCAGATTTCCTCAGACCAACAGTCAGTTTCTCCCATCTTGTCTCAATTCTGGAAGATGAAAGCTTCCAAAATAGATATGGTTGGCCTTTGAACTCATCATACAGCTGCTTCCTGATATCAAATATTTTTATTCTTTATGTTTGATCATTGAACCCATATGCAATAGTAAGCCAAGTTTTTAGCATGGTGTGGGGATTTGAGGTTTCAGTTCACAGTGGAATAGGTTCATTCCTTTCAGCTTCATAAGCCTCTAATTGTCTTCCATAATTAGTTTCATTGGCCGCCCAAGACATGAGTGACCTTAAATGAATATCACCAATGTAAAGAAGTGGATTCCACTCTGATTCAGAGGGAATTATCAAACCATGCAAATAAAATTCACATAAAGAATTTTTCAGCCAACTAGGGGCTACTTGATATGCATCATAAAATTCTTTGGCTATATGAATGATAGGATCTAAATTTCTTGAAATTCTCATCAATTGAAACCAAAGAAATTACTCTTTTAGGCACATAGAATGTTCCCTAGGCGGTGGTCTACATTCCACAATTTTACTAGTTATTTTCATCATTTCATCCATTTTCTCTTTCATTTCCTGAATTTCCAATTTCTTCCTTTCAATTGCTTCTTTTCTTCTTCCCAAAGACTTTGTTGAATTTGAGTCTTGGCTAAATGGCTGAAACTCAAGGTTTGAAATGTGACAGGCCTCCATGTTATCCTAAGATATTCCAAAAATTCAATCAACAATGTCTTTTTATAAACAACCATTACTTGACAAGTTGTAGGGGGTAATGGGGTTTCATTGGACACTTCTAATTGTTCAGGCTGTTCTTCTTGCTGCAAGATGAATTCTTGTTGCTGCATAGGAGGAGATTGTACTTCCTCTGAAACTTGCTTGACTACTTTAGCCAAGTCATCAAGACTTGGCATTCCCCTTTCATTACCACTAACATGTTGTGCTTCCTCAACTTCCATTGGCTCATTTTGCACTTCCCCAAGAACAACTGATGGACTTTGTGGAACATTCTCAGATACATTCTAAGAATCATCATGTCTGAATTCTTCAGAGTCCTCAGAAATTATTATAATTTTAGGTTGAGCAAGGGTTGAGATAACTTTACGTTGTTTCCTTGATGACACCCTTTTTGGAAATGTTTCCAAAGTAACAGCTACAGGAGACACTTTCATGGCTTTCCTCTTTTTAACCCATCTAGAGGATTCAGACTCAGCAAGAGAAGATGATGTAGATACCGTAGTGGCAACAAGCGTTGCTGTAGGAGAAACCACTATAGGAGAAGATGTTGTAGGAGTAGAAATTTTTTTTTTTTGAACATAAGGGTCAGATTTTGGGGTTTGTTCTACCCTAGATGACTCTCCTACCTTCATTTTTCCTTTTTCTCTTCTACTAGCAGACCTGGTTTGTACTCGAGTAGAGGGCTCTATTGTGGAGGCTGTAGGACTAGGTACTGCAAGGAGTGCTCTAGGAGGTTCTGGAAGTTGCAGACCCTTCTAGGCAACAAATTCTTGCCAAGAAAGGGGTGATACATCCCTCAAAGAATGCTCAATCAAGATTTTAATGAGGGCATGATGGGCAATAGAGTTGTCCCTACCCCTCTAGATTTCATGGGCACATTGTTTTAAAAGGTTTAACAAAAAAATTGGAACATTGACAACTAAACCGTGCCTCATATTCAATAATTTAAAATGATAAGAATGTAAATAGGAAAAGTATCCCTCACAAGTCAAGTACCTGATTATGAGGATGGAATATTCTGAGTATGGAAGAGGTAGTGACACTCATTTGCATCCTTGTTTGGAAACCTCCAAGGGTCCATTTGTTGGTATTGTGAATTCTACCCTGGCAGAGACAGCATCTGAAGAAAAAATTTCTCCTACCGCCAGAAGCCCAGTTACTTTTGCAATCCACTCTTCTATAACGGCTACTGTCAAACCCCACACTGTAGCTTCTCCCTATGAAAGAGTTCTCAAAAACTCACCTGCAGCTTCCTCATTAAAGGAATCTAACCTCAGAAAATAATTCAGCCAACCACAATTGTTGAATGCCTGAACTGCTTGAGGATTTTGCATCAAGAGTTCATGAGCTATAGGCTCATGTCTTACTAACTAGCCACCCATATTCACAAATTATCCCTGCTGAGATTCTGAAACTCAAACTTTTTCTGAAAATTCAAAAAAACTTCTTCTGCCCTGCTTCACTTTTCTTTACTTTTCCAAGAATGACACAAAGGATAATTGCATGAAATGATTTAAAAATTACTCAAATCAAGTAGTTAATTGTTGTTTAGGATAAAATCACACAGCCATATTTGGAAAGTACAAGAAAATAAAAATATCTTAACAATTGTGACAGTGACATAAGAAAAGGTTTGAAATGGATTATCCCCACCCCTACTAAAAATTTGGCATGTGTCCACACATGTGCGAAAGGACAAGCGAATAATAGGTAATAATGATTGATATGCACATAGCAGTTAATGAATAGATAAATTAAATAAATGATGTGATAATAAAAGATATCGCGTACCTTGTAATAAATGCTCATACATGTTGGGAAAGATCACAACTCAACATGAAATGACAGCTGGAATTGAAACCATAAATGAGGGCGGTACAGCAGGATGGATGATGTGGAAGAAAAGAGAATGAATGGTGGTGACGGATGAAAAATGGAGAACGTGGCTTCCTTAAAAAGGAAACCTTTATTATGGGCATGCAACGTAGAATTTTAAAGAGATGTTGCAGGAGAAAGGCCGAAGCCTTTTGTTGTAGGAAAATCAGTGGCCGCATCTGAAACAAACTGCTTCATAAATTCTTCTTTGGATGCTAGCTTATGATACAACCTAAGATGGTGTCCATTAACCAGTAGCTTGAATCAAGCAGGATCTATTGTAGCCAACTAAATTGAACCATTATCAAACACATTTTCTATTTTATAAGGACCAAGCCATCTTGTGGTAAGTTTACCTTGATTTTCCAATGCATTCAGCTATAGGAGGTGTTCATTTTAGGCTTCTGAAATATCAATGTTAAGCTAGAGAGTAGTCCTTAAGGTCTTATGCTCAAACTCTATTGGAAACATGACAGTTTTTCCATAGAGTAACTCAAAAGGACTAAACCCTGTAGTTGTTTTCCATGTTGTCCTATAAGCCCAGACTACTTCAGGAAGGCAGCTGCTCCAATCCTTCTTATGTAATTGTATTGTCTTAGTAAGGATTGCCTCAATTTCTCTATTGGTAACCTATGCCTGACCATTGGCTTGAGGGTGATAGGGGCTAGACTTTTTGTGCCTAATCTTGTAATCATTCATCAATACAGTGATTAAACTTGATGTAAACTGAGCTCCTTGATCAGTAACAAGTTTCCTTGGGACTTCAAACTGAGTAAAAATCTATTCATACAAGAACTCAGCAACTTTATTGTCACGGGCATGTGTCATTGCTTTTACTTCCACCCACTTGGTTACATAATTAGTACAAACCAAAATATATGATTTCCCATTGGATGGAGGATCAATAGGCCCAACAAAATTCATGCCCCACTTGTCAAAGGGACTGACTACCACTTGAGGATACAAGGGATTTTCATCAGACTTTGTTGGTCTCCCCATGTGTTGACATGTGTCACATTTTCTGGTGTAGGCTGCAACATCCTTATGTAGTGTGGGCCAATAGTATCCTATAGTAAGCACTTTCATAGATGTTCTCTTGGCTACAAAGTGCCCACCACATGGCTCATCATGATAGGCATGCAAAATGTCATAGGTCTCATCTTCCCTAACACACCTTCTCATGACTTGGTTAGGTCTTATGTAAAATAAATAGTCTACAATCCATGAAAAGTTAAAACTTTTCTCAACCAACAATTTCCTTTCCTTTAGTGAGAAGTGAGCTCAGATCTTGTTGGATGCTAAATAATTTGCAATATCTGCATACCATGGATTTTGAGCAGCAATAGAAAATAGATGTTCATCAGGAAAGCTATCATCAATTACCTCAGGGGTGGCAGGTGCAGTTGTTTGAATTCTTGACAAGAAATCAACCACCACATTAGCTCGGCCTAGCTTATCAATAACTGTAATATCAAATTTCAGCAACAATAGGAGCCATCTTGCTAATCTTCTAGATATGGCAGGCTTATTCATGAGGTACCTTATTGCTGCATGATCTGTATGAACAAATATTTGGTAACCAATGACATAATGTTGAAACTTGTTCAAGGCATACACAATTGCTAGCAATTCTTTCTCTATGATAGTATAGTTTAATTCAGGGCCATGAAGGTTTTTACTAATGAAATATATGGCATGCTCTATGGAATTCTATTTATTTCCTAAAACTGCCCCTATGGCATAATCAGAAGCATCTGTGTGTATATGAAAGGGAAAACTCCACTTCGGTCCTTGAAGAACAAGTGCCTGAGTAAGTAAGTTCTTAAGCTGTAAGAAAGATTTGTCACAGGCCTCAATCCAGTTAAATTCAGAATCCTTAGTCAATAAGTCATATAATGGACTGGCTATTTTGCTAAAAAATTTGATAAATCTTCTATAATATCCAGCATGTCCTAGGAAGCTTCTAACATCCTTTTGTTTTATAGGTGTTTGCAAAGTTAGAATAACTTCTATTTTTGTAGGATCAACTTGAATTCTTGCTTGAGAGATATGATAGCCTAAAACAATTCCCTCTTGCATCATCATAAAGCACTTCTCACTATTCAAAGACAAATTTTGCTCCTTACATCTTTTCAACACTTTCTCCAAATTTGCTATGGCTTCTTCATATGTAGCTCTGTAAGTGGTGAAGTCATCCATGTAGATCTCCATAGAATCATTAGAAATTTTAGCAAAAATATTGATCACTACCCTTTGAAATGTTGCAGGTGCATTACACAGTCCAAAAGGTAAGACAAAGTAGGCAAAAGTGCCCCATGGACTGGTAAAAGTTGTTTTGTCTTGATCCTCAGGGGAAATTCTAATTTGATTATACCCACTATATCCATCCAAAAAGGAGAAATACTTTTTACCAGACAATGAGTCTAGTACTTGGTCAACAAATGAAATTGGAAAGTGATCATTTTTAGTTGATGTGTTCAGCTCTCTGTAGTCTACACAAACTCTCCATTTTCCACCTTTTTTAGGAACAATCACCAATGGAGATACCCATTGACTGTCTGAAATGGGGTAGATAAAACCAACATCAAACAATTTTTGGAGCTCATTTTTAACTATTTCCCTGAGTGCTAGGTTTATCCTTCTTTGAGGCTACCTAACAGGTGAACAATATTCCTTAATGTAGATCCTATGAGTACAAATTTGAGGATATATTCCCTTCATATCCCCATAGTCCTATGCAAAAGTTCTGTGTTGATCTTGCAGCATTGTGACTAGGGTAGTTTGTTGAGATTGAGGCAACTTATTATTGATATTCAGACAACGGCCTGGAGACACTTCTACTTGCTTGGTAAGATCATTCATGGATGCTACTAATAAAGGTGGTGTATGTATTTCAAGTGGAAGAAAGTTGTGATAAACTGCTGGAGATTCAGGTGGCAGGCTTTCAAAATTCAGTTGATGTAGGAAACACCGTTGAAGACAATTATCTAGAACATATGGGCTACTCAGATCAGAGTTGGACTGCAAAATGTGTAAAAGTAGGTCATCCTCACTCTAAAGCTGGGAAAATAGATTAGTTTGTAGCATCATTAGCTGAGCCCATGAATTGACTTCTTCAATTTCCTCACCTAAATTTGGCCAAATTGGTTGGGACAAGTTTGGCTGAGGCTGGACAGGTGGGTATAAAGCCAATTTCTTTCTTGACTATCCATCAGAAATTGTCATGTCTCCAGAACAACATCCTATAAAAGCATCATCTATGGCTAACCATGGTCTACCTAGGATGATAGGATATCCTCAAAGTTTTCTTAGTGGACAATATGGTGAAATCTGCTAGGTATTTACAAGACTCAAGGATGACAATGACATCTTCTACCACTCCATCAAGTGTTACTATGGAACTATCAGCAAACTATAGGATGGTAGGTGTAGATCAAATGGTAAAGATATTCAAATACTCCATAGTATGCTTGTTCATTACATTGATGGCTGCACCAAGTTCAATCAAAACATTCTTTACTATCTAGCCATTAATATTTATTTGTACCATAGGACTCCCAGGGTCAGTATATTTTGGAATGACTACCTTCCCTAACATAATATTTGCCAACTGTCATAGAACATGGATAGTTTGGGGATCCTTTTTCTTTCTTTCAGGTTTCTTCAAACAGGCCTCCTTAATGGTTTTTCCATAAATTGGGACATCTTTAATAGCTTGAAAAAGAAGAATTTGAATGTGTACATTCTTTAGTTGATCCAAAATATCAAATGTAGGTTCTTCCATAGACTTGGATGTAGTAATTTGCAATCTTTGAGGAAAAGGGGGTTTGGCCTGATGATGTAGGACAGGTTCCTTAGAGATAGTATCTGATACAGGTATATGTTCTGCAGGATCAGTAGGTTGTTCAAAGGCAAAATCTAGAATCTTTGTAATTACAGGCGGCTGTGGAGCAAGGAGAGTGGTTCCAGACCTGAGATGGATATCATGAATATTAAGAGCATAAACTGGATACTGATTAGCTTCTACAAAATACATAGGTTGTTGTTGCTACTGCTTATTATTAGGATTTGGTAATGGTTGAGTAGGCATAGGCATTTGTTTTGGAGGGCTAGTATTTGCTGCAGGTGTTGCAGGAGGTGGCATGAGGGCCGAAGGTTGTGGCTGCTGAAGCTGCAAGGATCCAGGGGATTGGTTCTGCCATTATGGAGAACCTCTCCATTAAGGATGCTGCTGCCAGTTACCTTGAGGTGGAGTCCATTTTCCTTGTGGCTACTGCCAATCTCCTTGAGGAGATTTCCATTGAGGACTCTGATAGTTAGACAAGTGCGGTTGAGAAGTATTCCAAGGTGGTGATGGGCCATATGTAGGTTGTCATTAGTTATTGTAATTAGAATAAGGATTACCAAAAGTTAGAGGGTCTTGAGGCATACCTTTTCTTTGAGCTCATGGTCACCTTTGTGCAATGAAGAATACTTGGTCATCATCACCTTCTATTATCTTAACATCAGTAGGTAACTGCTTAGCCTCCAGGTTAGCCACCATCTTATATCTGTAGTCACGTCTCTTCTATCTACAATGTGGATAGAACTCAACCAAGATTGCCTCAGCTTCCTCATGTTTCTTCTAAGCTTGCATAGTATCCAACTGTGTAGCCATATTGTTTATGATATCTTGCTTGAAATCAGATAGCAAATTTGTGATCTCCATCCGTGAAACTCTATTAGTAGAAGACTTTCCCACTATGGCTTGATGACCTCTGCCCTTCTTAACAATCGCTCGAGACTAGTTGAGACATATTTTCTTGATATCATCACAAGGCAGTTGGGTTATATCTCCTCCTTCCATCAGATCCAAGGCATCTATACATGTATCACTGATTCCCCTTAGGAAAATTAGTTTTTAAGATTCCTCATTGAGAGCATGGTCTGAATTCTTTTTCAGAGAAAACAAAAATCTTGAGATATAGTCTTCCAGGCTTTCATCCTCCTTTTGTTGAATTCTAAATATATCATCACCCTTACTACCACCCTTACAATATTCCTTGTATTTCTCAAGAAATTTTGTTTGCATGGCTGCCCAACTATCAACAACACCTCTTCCCAAACTCATAAACCATCTAAGAGCTCCTTCCTTCAAAGTAGTAGGAAACAACTTTAGTTTGTGAGCATCTGAAGTGTAATTATAGCTGTGACAGAGGATGTCAAACTCAAATAAGAAATTGTATGGGTCCTCTGTAACTAGTCCATAGAACTTGGGAAGTAATGAAGAAGGAATATTTTTAAGGTTATCATTATCTTGTTGAGCAATGATGGAGAATTCAAAAGAAGGAGGTCGATTACGTGGATTACATGCCATATTTGCTGGACGGAGTATCAAAGCAAATGGATTTTCTTCATGTTCTTCGTCAGCTGGGTCAAATGGTAATTCAACAAGTAGGTTTTCAGCAAATGGATTGATATAATGGTCTCCTCCTTCCCCAAATAGATTATAGGCTAGTTCAAAATTGTTATCAATGAATGGAACGTTAGGGAGGAATCTTCCCAGAGTGTCTCTTCTTCTATGCATGCAATAGAATTAACCGTGACTTGAAGGAATTGGAAAATTCTTGAATAAACATACTAAACTACTACTAACAATGACTATGATAGGTTCTTAGCTTGACACCATCCCTGGAAACAGTGCCAAAAATGATCAATTCCACAAAAGGATATAAAAGTTATGAAAAATCCTCACCTAGGAATTGGACATTCCAACAGGTGACTAACATCTTCTTGTGGCCATTCATTTACATTGTCAAACTAGGGAACATATACTTGAAATGGAGCGGCACTGTATGTGCACTAAGAACTAGTTTCAGTCACGATTTACCAGAAATAAATTCTTGGAAGGAATTCTACTTATGCTCAGGAATGTAACATAAAGCTTTCTTAACTTAAGCATATCTTAATCAAAGTAGAAATCATAACGACTGTTACTAAGAGACAAACTATGAACTGGCCGTATTCTGTAGGAACAAACACAAGGATGGATTCCCGATGCTGCAGGAACAATATAAGACTGAGTTTGTGCTGAAACTTTTAAGAGTGAAATCTAACTTATAATCAACAAGAAATAAATAACTAACTAACTACAGATACTCACTAAGTGGGCCCCCTTAGCAAGCATCAACCAGTTATGCAACAATTGAACTCAAAACTTCATCAGCTTTTATTCATAAACTTGGAATCATATACATTGTTCTACTTATAAGAAAACTAACACAAAACACTGCTTCTTATTAAAATACTAACTTTTACACACTCTGTTGCTCACTCGCGCAGGAGGAGAACTTATTTATATTAGAAAATAAACTAACTACCTAACTCTAACAGAGAAAGATGTGGACATAAGTGCATCCTGAAACCCAGGAACAAACTTCTCATAAATGAAAGCATATCCGTTCAACACGATTCAGAGAGAATTTAGTATTCCACTCTTCCTAGATTAGTGATCATTTAGATTTCCTCCCAATGACCCAGTCAGAGAGTCTTTGCTGGAACAACTTCCTCAATGCCATGCTAGAAATGGACTTTACTGTAGGGCCGAGATCTGTTGCACTTTGACTCATTCATGCTCCCTTCAACAACCTGTGATGCACATGGCGATAGAAGAGAAAGAAAGCACGTGTGACAAATAACACGATACACATTCATTATTCACATATTAAATCTATTTTATTATCCAAAAACCATATGCATTATATCAGTTATTCAGGAGGTCAAATAGGGTAATTAATACAGACACATAGAGATGTTAACCTGTAGGAATATAGGAATGTATTGCTACAAGATACTACCTAATTTTAGATAAAAGTATTTAATCAAAGAGTTAAAATAACCATTAGCAATAAGAATAAGGGTATTAAAAATACATCATAATACTCAAATTATGAGCATATTTCAAGCTCATCACCGTGATCCACATCAAGTGGTCTATGTCAGAGGGGCCCGTTTATTAGCTAGAGTCACATTGTTACAGATATGGGAATGGGAGCATATAGTTGTCACCCGGCCAGTTGCAGAGAGACATCTTCTAGTAGGGAGACCATACATTCACACATATAGAGGTACAGTTGTCCAACCTAAGCTGGGAAAACTAGAGTACTTGAGGAGAGTATTGAATGATCTTGAGATAGTGATATGACAACCCTACTTAGACTGCGAGTAGTTGCCAAAGCTTGATACTAAGAAGTTGTTTTTGTGCTCATAGATGTACTTGATTGGGAGGACACAATTTATTATTGAGAGGTTTTTGCTGAGGAGGGTATTGTTATAGTATGGCAAGGTACAAGGCATGTCCCAAGGAGTTGCTCATTCTGCACAATGATGGATTGATGTCCCAGAGTGGGGAACCACTTTGTCCTATGATGTTGTAATTGAGGAGTACCAGGGTTTATAGGCCATTATTTGGGATTATAATCCAAAGGCCATAGAGGCTCCTATATCTGAGGAGTATGCACAATACCTCTTTGCACATCCCTTCCCATAGATTTCTAGTCCAAATGAGCTAGTGTCATTGTTGGATGATGAGGAGAGGGCAACAATACATGGACGTAGGAGAAGGAGAGATGGAGGAGATGAGGAGGAGGAGGTGGATATCAATGATGATGGAGATGGGGATGGAGATGGTGCAAGTGAAAGAGATGGTGGAGGGGGAGATGAGGGTGGTGCTAGGCCAGTGATAGATGTTTGAGACTTTAGAGTGCCTTAAAAGAGGAAATCACTGGTTGTACCACATCATCGTGTACAAATTAGATTACCCTCTCAGTAGCAGCAGACAGATATATTCTCTATAGGCTCAGGTTCAGACACTATAGGAATAGTTAGCACAGATATAGGGATAGCTGCAGATACATGCATAGGTATAGACACAAGCCCAGGCACAGATTTCCACTCTTATAAATGAGAGGGATACCTTGAGGTAGTGGGTTGAGTAGGTAGAGGGTGGCTGAGATACAATAGAGTGTGGCCAAGGGAACATTTACAATTTATTATCTGAGAGAGGTATGACACTCTACTAGTGAGGCCGAGTACTACATGCTAAGATAACATGAGGCGGTTCCTCCAAAGCATCAGGATAGTTACACAGAGTCTTCCACTATTCTCACTCATTCAAGGACTACTAGCAAGGGTTTTACAAGGCCACCTTGTAGGGATCTAAGGGCAGGACCATCAGGTACAACCAGAGGTACAGGGCTATTACCATCAGGGGGAGCACTACATAGCTCCATGAAAATCATTTGAGATGTACTTGAGACTGATGTATACACTAATTTAGTTGAGACCTTATGGTTTCTGCCATTTTTTGATATTGTATCTCTCCACATATTTGGACATCCTTGTACTCTTGACATTATGATTTTGAGATTATATCATATGTGGCAATGATTAGCGATCTATGTGTCTATATGATTTATGATGGATGCCTATTATGGATGCATTTAATTTCTATGTTATGATGCTTATATGATGTCTATATGATGCTTTAATATGCTTATGACATGACTATGTATGGATGCAATGATGATATGATGAAATGATGATGCATGATTTATGTTTCTATATGTTCTGATGACGCTTTTACACTATATGGGATGGATATGATTATGTAAAGGAGATGCAATGTATATTATTTTTGTGTTTTTCAAATGCAATTATATATGATGTAATTTCTATATGAAATGAATTTTAGAATGTAAATGATATTTAATGCACTTTTTTTGATGTTTTCTTTATCCAAATATATATTATGTAATGAATGAATGAATGGATAATGCAATAATATTTTCTAATATATACGATATGCAAATAATTATGCAAATTACATGAGAATGATATGTTTTTGTTTAATGCCAAGTGTAATCAACCCATTATTGATAGAGATAACATCATTGTGAAAACTATGCCAGCCTTGGAAAACCCATAAATACAAATGTAAAACTAATATGGATGCAATCTAACTTAACCATACAGAACTAATATGCACAGGTTGTCATTGTACCAGTTGATTTGTTGTGCTTTTATCATCATTGAGCATTTAAAATGTTGAAAGTGAGGAAAAACATCGATGGTATAATTAGACCATGATGACCTGAGTACTACTTCCATGATTTTTGATATTGCAAGTTAACACAAGCATCTAGGTATAATTAAACCGAGATGTCCTAAGCATTACTTGCATAAATAGACAAAAGTTAATCATTTTCCTATGCAAATTCAGAAAGTCATTAGTGATACT
Source organism: Sequoia sempervirens (assembly GCA_007258455.2). Classification (NCBI taxonomy): domain Eukaryota; kingdom Viridiplantae; phylum Streptophyta; class Pinopsida; order Cupressales; family Cupressaceae; genus Sequoia; species Sequoia sempervirens. The sequence goes on from VDFB02332251.1 coordinate 66,539, forward strand.
TTGTAGAGCACGTCTCATGACAATCTACATAGTAGTAATGATTAACTCACAGAAATAAGACAAAGAAAAATCATACTTCTTCCTAGCTCCTCTAGGTCAATACATTATCAAGTTGCTCCAGAGATATGACAAAAAAAATCAAAGTACAATAGTTGAACATTCATGCTAACATGATAAAGCGATGATTCAGAGAAACATCATCCATTTAAAGTTTTCTTTGGTTTGATTGATTTAGTTGTTTGTTGTTTGATATGGATGTTTGATTTGCAAAGTTTTATGATCGATGCTCAATGTTAATTTCCACTATGATCATTGTGTTTGTTGTGTTGTCCTACTACTATTTTCCTGTTAGTTTAAGCTCAAGGTTTTATTGCCCCTAGTGAGTTCAGGATTTTTCCCCTAGTCCAGGGTGAGACATGACCGCAATGCCTAGATATGTACATGAAACTTTTCGATGATAGGAAAAATGATGGAAAAAGCGAATGGCAAAAGCAAATGGTCGACATGCTCAAATAGATGGAAAAGCTAATCTGTCACAAATAGTGCCTTTTTCCAGGTTTTTACTACTTGTTTTTGTATACATCTAAAATTTGGCTAGAGAAAATTAATTAAATACTAGTTATTTAATTAATAAAATCTTTATTTCCTCTACTTATAAATAAATTGGAAAGTTTATTTATATAGTTTTTATTTCTTAATTCTTCCTATCTAAACCACTTTCTTCATGATATAATTAAATAAACAAATTTAACTAATTTATTTTATTTGATTAATTCCCTCCAACTAAATTTGGGTTTTAAAATTGGAATTTAGTCACATTTCTCCATATTTTCTAACCTCCTTCCACCTCACCATGTGTCACATGAAATTAATTATTTCTAATTTCTAAATGGGAATTTATCCTCAACAATTTTAACAACCTCAGAGACACATGGCTTCTCCTTTCCACTTATTCCCTTCTACACTTGGAAAGCTTGTTCTATTAAAGGGGAAAACTTCCTTGATTCTCTCTAACCTCTTTGCTTCTCACCATTGATCTCTCTAGACGGAATCATGATCGTCCATTATTGCCACATCACTTGATACCTTGGTGAAATCTATAAATAGAGGCTCATTTATAGTTTTTCATATAGATAGTATAGCATAAATTTACTCTGTAGAAATAATTTCAGCATTAGTGAGCTTTGCATTTGCATTTTAGCTTAGAATTTAGCATTTGATTTCAAGTAGTGTTATAATGGAAATTTCATTTCTAGGAACTTAATTTGTTGCATTATCAATACACCATTTCCATAGCATTTCCATTAGTTTATCATTTTATCATTGCATCATTTCACATCATTCTGTATACAACAATACATCATTTAGCATATCATTCATCAAAATCCACAATCATGTAGATGTAGGCATAGTTTCCTGCATTTTAGTTCAATGGCTTCTCATTTCTTAGGTTGTCATCCTAGTAGTCTAGTGCATACCTAAAATTTGAGAGCACTAATATAGGATCCTTAAGAATAGAGGATGATGAAACAACTTTGAGGAATCATTTTATCAATTGGTTTGTTGAATTTCATTTCCTTATTATAACATGTTGCATCAATTGTGTGACTTGAATTGATTATTTTGATTCCCATATTTTACTCAAACATAAATTGGCGCCCACCGTGGGGCCTAGCCCCTATTATTTTAACATTTTTTGGAAAATGTTCTTACAGGTTCGGATGTGAGTTCTTCTGGCACAACCACAAATTCTTCTGGTGCACCCGAAGCATTTACCAGTGCATACACTAACTGTTATAGCACAACCACGAGTTCTTTCGGCCCACCCAAGCCATTCATTGGTGCATAGGGGGTTTCTATAGCACATCCATTACTTTATGTAATGCATCTAATACTTTTTGTAGTGCATTCACTATTTTCTATAGTGCATTCAATGCATCTTCAGCCGCATCTATCTTTTTAGTACATTTAATTACTGTAATGGCGCATTTAACTTTCATTGCAAAAAATTTCCATATTTTAAAAACTGATGAATATTTTTCTATTGTGTAGGTTTGATAAATGTTGTCGGAGACTCTGCTGGAACCCTTGAACATTGTCAAAGAACATTTATTGAAAACTACTAATAATTTTAATCTAGGGGCTAGAGTTGATTTATTTCCTTTTGGTTAATTCTGGAATCTAGAATAATTAGGAGGGAAAGAACACCATTTTTTCTATGCTTGATGAATGGTAGGCATATGCTCTCCCCTTAACTAGGTGACCAAAAAGCCAGACTCATTCATTTTTATTTTGTTTTATCCTTAGAAGACCTGCCTTGTGGGAAAAATTAATCACCGAAGGGAATGACCCAACCAAGAACACACTAAAGCCAAGCAACTTCCACCCAGTATATAAGTGTGGGTACTTGAGGAAAGTTCAAGTATCACGAGGATTATTTTGATAAGAAGGGAAACAATGGTCTATTGTCATATGGATGATCCCTCATGAATATAATGCTTATACTAGCACCTTTTTGTGATAGCAAGCCAAAATCTTATTCTATTTACTGGTACAAAAGGTCTAACCTTTGAAGTCATCCCACATTTTTGTAGATTTTAGTAGAGATGAGAAGTATACCATGGGAGATTCATGGGTATTGAAGCTTGGCTGACCCAAGAAGTGAGTGTCATGGAGGGGAGCCAGTGTGATCAAGCTTCTAATCATCTGCTAAAAGTAGGTGTAGCTAGAGTAAAATCCAAGTGGGAATCCAGTAAATATTGTCCTGCCCAGCCTTAAGAATTGTACATGTTTGATGTGTTTTACCAATGTATGTTTAAATAAACTTCAAACAAAACATCACACACTGGAAGTGAAAACCTTGATTCAGAAAACATCCTTTGAAACAACAAATTCTCTGACTATAAAATCAGAAAAATCAAACAAGCTTGTAAGAAACTGTGACATTTTCCTAATTCATCGCATCCACTACTTGTTATGGAGCATTTACACCATCCTTTGGTGCATCCATATGCTATTATAGCACATCCACTATATCTTCCAGCACATCCATTGCATTCTTTAGCGCATTCACCCATTACTATAGCATATCCACCCAATACTTTAGCGCATTCAAGCTATTTTGTAGTGCATCCAACCAATCTCACAGTGCATCCAAACCATTATGTAGTGCATACAAGCAATTCTATAGCGCATATGCTTTTTAGTGCATACACTGACTATTACAGTGCATCCACTTGATTTATAACTAGAAAGCTAAATTTGACTCCCTATCTAACATTTTGAACCCAGATTTAGGGATCTTTTCCATAGAGGGGTTCATTCCTTATCCCAACATTGCTTTGAACTTGGAAAAATTAGCATTTACAAGTGAAATAATTTACCTGAACTTTGATCACACATCTAAAAGTTCCCAACAACCATCAAACCTAAATTTGATCATCAAGTTGAGTTTCACCATCAACATTTGCCATCCTTCATCTCAAAACAACACACTTTACATCAAATTTCATAACCTTAGTCCCATCAATATAATTCATCATTCTATTCGACCTAGGTATTCCTTTGGCATTCCTAAACAACAATCAAAATTTAGCAAACCTTCATCACTTGCATGCCTATTTTAATAAGATCCCAAAAGCAAAAACTTAAGGATAAGAAACTTGAACCTCAAAATACCATGGGTGAACCAAAAGAAAACCCTTTCCACAAAATCCCTCAAAATGAAACAAAAGAAATAATAGAGGAGGAAATAGAACAAGCAAACCAAGATCCCAAATTTCATAAATTCCTAGAGAGAATATTTGGAAAGGATGGAGAAAAAGATATTCTAATGTTAGCCAACCAAGGGGTCAAATTACCAAGTGATTTTGATGTGAACAAATTGAAAGAAACACTAAAGAAAACTGAAATTAAAACACCAAATGCAGATCAAATGGCTGCCCTAACACATCAAATGAAGAACCTTCAACAACAATTACAAGACATGCAAAGAGGGACTACCAAACCATATTTGTTACAAGATATTTGTCCCTACCCTTATGATAGGAATTTGAATATGATACCATTCCCACTAAATTTTGACTTCACCAAATACAACAAATACAATAGAAAATATGACCCCATAGACCATGTGAGGGAATTTTGAACCATGAGTCTTAAGTTTTCTCATGAAGACACCTACTTCATGAATTTTTTTCCTCACAGCTTGGGAGGCCATTGTATGGAATGGTTTTTGAAACTACCACTAGGAATAAGATCCATTGAAGAACTTGTCAAAAAATTTATCACTCAATATTCATATATCATTTCACATGAGATAACCATGAAGGATATTTTCAATACCAAACAAAAACAAGGAGAATCCTTTTTCATATTCTTACAAAGATGGAGAAGGTTATTTTGTCGATACGCTCATCCTACACCTGAACAAGAAAAGATGGAATTTTTTATTGACAACCTCAACATCGAAATGAGCTATAGGCTGCAATTGCAATGTTCCCTAGCTTTGATAAGATGATAAAAAATGGTGTCAAAATTGAAGAAGCTTTAGTAAAATAAGGGTATTGAAAATTCACAATGAAGGATCAAACAATGCTAGCTCTTCCAATCATCATAAAAACAATGAGAAATCAAAATTTTGGACTTGAAACAAGAATGCCAATGATGATGCCACTGAAACACATAATTCCAAACCAGTCTTTAATATATCAGGAACCACAACCAAGACTGATCAAAAAACCAATCATGGCACTAATCAAAATTTTAACCAACACAACAATCAAAATAGCCACAATCAAAGTAACACCACATCTAAACCTCCACCCTATCAAACATAATTAAACCATAGAAAATTCACACCTTTGGGTTAATCACACGAATCTGAATTGAGAGAACTTCTTACAAATAACCTTATAACACTACTTGATACTCGAGGCTTTGAACCAAAAGTAAAATTGTCATGGTGGAATGATGCTTATTACTGTGAATTCTATCGGTGCAAAGGTTATCAAACAAATAGTTGCATGCAATTGAAACACAAGATACAAGACTTAATAGATGACAAAGTCATACGAATAGAAGGACCCCAAATAAATGGTGATCACATTGCATTCAAAAATACCTTGCCAAACTATGAAAAAGGGGAGTCCTCTACAAAAAACAACAAAGGGAAGAATGTAAACTATGTTCATGATACTGTCATCCTTCATATCTTAGCAGTGGAAGATCAAATGAACAACATTGATAAAAATGACAACCAAAACATTATTGCAACCAACAATCAAATTAACGAAATTCCAATTGAACATGAACAAGACATCATTACAGTTGAAAATCAAATTAATGACATCAAACAAGACATGGCTGCAACTGATACTCAAATTAATGTCATTAAAATCAATGGGAAACAAGACAACATACTAGTAAATGTGATCACAAGAGTACAGGCCAAATATGTACTAAAAGGAAGTTCATCTAAAATGCATGCTACCTTGTCCAATCAATATAACATAGTAGACCAACTACAAAATATCCCCACACAAATATCTATATTGGAACTGCTCAATATTTCACCCACCCACAAAGATATTTTGGAAAAATCCCTAGTGGACACAATAGTACCAACGGATCTGGAAGTTTGTAAATTCGAGACCATGGTGGGACATTTGACTACACTTCATTGCTTATCTTTTTTAGAAAATGATGACGCATCTATTTCTTATCCCCACAATGCCCCGCTCCATATTGAAGTCCTAATTCATAAACATCATGTCAAACGCATCCTAATAGATGGAGGAGATAGCATGAATATATGTATTTTAAAGCTTGTTTGTGCCCTACGATTTTCTAAAAATGCAATAGATTCAAAGAAAAAGATTACAATAAAAGCATATGATGATGAGGAAATTTATTCATAGGGATTTATTGTCTTACCCATTCAAGTAGGGCTGATTTAGAAAGATGTAATATGCCAAGTCTTGGACAAGGATTTGACCTACAACATACTATTGGGTTGCCCATGGATCCATGAAATGCAAGTGGTCCCGTCAGCATACCACCAATATTTGAAATTCCCTTGTGGTGGCCAAGAAATCACCATCTCAGTTGATTCTAATAGTCCTCAGTATTGCAACAACCTTAGATCAGTCCAAGATGTCTTTGTGCCCCATAATAGAGAAGCTTCCACTTCCATCTCTATCAATAATCAAATTCAATCGAATTCCTTGTCAAAACCACTGGTCACTTCCCCAAATTATGAAGGTCAATCTAGTTCCATGTCTAAACAGTTTGAGAAAAAGGAAGAAGTTACTCCTATGTCCTCAAATCATGAAACACAATTAAATGCCTTCTCCAAAAAAATTGAGAAAAAATTCCAAGTAAAAGATAAAGGTGTGGGTGAATATTTCATTGAAAAATCTCTATTCCTTTCACAACTGTCTTCCCCAAAGTCACATGGGAAACCCTCAACATGAACACAATATTCATCACAACCAGTTACACTCTTTGATGGTCAATTTTTAAAAGCAGACACCATAGTTGATGAAGTTGAAGACACGGATGTTCTAAACTGGCTTTATAAGGATGAAGAAGAGTCCCAAGTAGCAACTACAAATGTACAAACAAAACAATATGGAAAAGGCTTCACAATCTTAGAAAAGATGGGATATAAGGGAAAAGGCCCTGTAGGTAAATGAAAAGAAGGAATTGTGGGACCAATTCAACCTCTCTTAATCAATCCAAAAAACAAGATTGGACTAGGTTATAAAGAGGAGACAACATAAGAAATAACTCATAGGGTTGTTGAAAGAATCTTGCAACTACAAGCTAGTTTTGATCATGAAACCTATTCAAATGAATATGAGTGGGATTCACTATCTAAAGAGTCTTGTCATGACAAGGACATTGATGTGGTATGCAAGTATGCACCCCTACTCGAGGAGGGACAAGGTTTAGGTTCTAGACCGCTTGAATTAGGATCACAACATATTGATGAATCCAATGAAGATGATCAAAATCAGAGTGAAATGGATAATTCAGAGGAAATTTACCTTATAGAACTCAACTTTGCTTGTGGAAAAATCAAAGAAATCACCATCAGGACTCTTACTATTTCTAACCTTGACCATTATGATGATTCCTTACCTCTAGTACATCCTGAACTCATAGACTGGGACCAAACTGAGCCGTTTGATATCCCCACCTTTTCAAATGATGATTCCATCATCAACTTCCTCTATTCTAACAATACCAAAGTAGATCTCACCATTGAACTTCATAACGAAGCTTCCAAACAGGGGAGTGTTGAGTCTTTTAGTTGCAAAATGAATAATGCAGGAAATAGATCTAATGGTGAAAACCATTCAATGGTAGTATCAGATCTAGAAAAAGTAAAAATAAAGAGAGCATCCAATGGTGAAAACCTCTTTGAGGCGTCGAAGGATTGAATATTTGACTCTCTTCCATAACACTTTCAGGAAAGATCAAAAGTATTGATTGATCCCACATAGTCCATCAATATCGATAATGCAAAAACAATGAAGACTATCCATCTAGCGGCATCCTTGATAGACCAAGAAAAACCAACCTTCCTCAAATTCTTCAAAGAGAAACAAATCAACTTTGCTTGGTCATATGCTAACATGCCAGGGATTTATCCAGATCTTATCATGCACCACCTATCCTTACCACCAAGAGTAAAACCAGTCAAGCAGAATCTAAGGAAAATGCATCCGCATATTTCCCTATTGGTAAAAGCAGAGTTGAAGAAGTTATTAGATGCAGTATTCATCAAACCCATTGACTATGTTGAGTGGATCTCCAACATTGTACCAATCTCAAATCTTGACAATAGCATTTGCATTTGCACAGATTTCTGAGATCTTAATAAGGCTTACCCTAAAGATGATTTTCCTCTACCTAACATGGACATCATAGTGGACTTAATAGTAGGACATGGCATGTTATCACTCATGGATGGATTTTTTTATTATAATCAAATGAAGATAGCTTTAGAGGATCAAGACAAGATATCCTTCACATGTCTATGGAAAACATTCTATTGGAATTTCATGCCATTCTGATTGAAGAACATAGGAGCTACTTATCAGCGCACCATGATGACAATTTTCCATGATATGATGTATAGCTTCATGGAAAAATCTGTGGATGATCTATTAACCAAATCATACACCAGAGAAGGACACTTAGAGATCCTAGAAAAAATCTTTACCAGACTACAAAATTTCAATGTATGACTAAATCCAAAAAAATGTGTGTTTGGGGTGACTTCAGCCAAACTCTTGGGATATATAGTTTCAAAAAAAGGCATTGAGGTAGACCCAGAAAAATTCAAAGCTATCATGGAGATGCCACCACCAAAAAACATCATCCAACTATGATCTCTATCAGGTAGATTCTAATCAATCCAAATATTCATTTCACAACTGGCAGACAAGACCTGTCCTTTCACTCACTTGCTACACAAAAATGTTTCTTTTTGATGGGATGAGAAATGTGAAGAGGCCTTCAACAAATTAAAACAATATCTAATGATTCCACCTATCTTAATACCACCAAAAAAAGGAAATCCACTCTTATTATACATTGGAACAACTAAGATATCATTAGGAGCCTTATTAGCACAAGAAAATTCAATAGGAAAAGAAAGAGCAATTTATTACATCAGTAGGATGCTAAATGGCTATGAAATCAATTATACATCCATCTAAAAGGCTTGTTTGCAAGTAGTGTTTTCCACCCAACAACTACAACACTACATGCTAACTCATACCATCAAGTTAATAGCCAAAATAGATCCACTAAAATACCTCCTCAGTAAAGCTAATCTAATTGGAAGACTGGCCAAGTGGGTTATGATACTAAGTGAATTTAACATCCAATATGTGGATAGGAAAGCAACAAAATCACAAGTAATCACAGACTAGTTGGCTGAAGCACCCCTACCAGATGATCATCCTCTACACATTGAGTTTCCAGACGGTGATGTCCTCACCTTGACTACACAATAGTGGACATTATACTTTGATGGATCACACACACATGGATAAGGGGCCAAAATCCTATTTCTCACTCCAAAAGGACATACTATTTCAAAATCATATAGATTGATGTTCCCTTGCACCAACAACATGGTGGAGTATGAAGCATTAATCATTAGCATTAAAACAACAATAGAATGCAAAATCCCAGAATTACAAGTATTGAGATTCTCAGTTGGTCATTAACTAGGTCAATGATGATTATCAAACAAAGGATGAAAAATTGATGCCTTACAAAAGAATGATTGATGATTTTAGGAAATATTTTGTGGATATCAAATTTGAGCAGATTTCAAGAGTGGATAATAAAGTTGTCGATGCCATGGCAACTATTGCTTCCTTATTACAAACTCTAGAGAAAATAAACTGTTATGAGTTCATGGTGGAACAACTATTTACCCCTACTTATGATGATACCGAGTCCCAAGTTATATGTCACCTAGTTGATGTTGATACCTTAGTCTATGGTGAAATTTATACCTATCTAAAAGATAACACCCTTCCACCTGACTTATCCCAAAATAGAAAATGAAACTCCATTCACCAAGCCGCCCGACATACTCTTACCACAGATGTACTTTACTGACGAGGTCTTGACGAAACTCTCCTCCAATGTCTAGAGTGCGACAAGTCTGAAATGACTTTACGAGATGTTCATGAGGGTATTTGTGGAACTCATTCAAGCAGTTTAACTTTAACCAAGAAACTCCTCCATTTAGGGCATTACTGGCCAAATATGGAGGAGTCTTTTTAGTTCATCAAGAAATGTGAAAAGTGTTAGATTCATGGCAACCTCATTCATGCACCAACACAAGAGCTTCAACCATTCACATCAACATGGCCCTTTTGTCAATGGGGATTAGATCTTGTAGGTAAAATTCATCCACCTTCGTCAAATGAAAACAAGTTTATCATCACAACCATAGAGTACTTTATGAAGTGGATTGAATCTATTCCTCTAATCACCATCATAGGAAATAAAATTTCATCCTTCATCCTCAATTACATCATATGTCAGTACAACATCCCTCAAAACATTTTCACCCACAATGGAAGACCATTCAAAAATAGAGACATGCAAGAATTGTGTGAGAAGTTCAATATCCAACATTGCTTCTCTACACCATATTATCCTCAAGGAAATGGTCAAGTAGAGGCCTCCAACAAAACCATTTTGAAAATCTTGAAGAAAATGGTCAATGATGTTGGACATAATTGGAACATCCAATTAAACCCTACTTTGTGGGCATACTAAACCAGTATTTGCACACCAATAGGAGCCACACCATATGCTCTTGTATATGGATCCGAGGCTATTGTACCTATCGAGGTTGAATTACCATCACTCTATGTGTCATTGAAGGGTATTATCTTTGATGAAAACTATTAGGTATCTAGATTGCAAGAGCTGGGGTTATTGGATGAACAACGTCAACATGCAGTGAACCACCTAAAATCCTACCAACAACTAATGTCCATAAGTTATAACCATAAGGTCAAACCAAGAATATTTCAAGTAGGTGAGTTGGTATTGAAGGAGAATCCATGCAATCAGCAAGATAGAGAGAAGAAAGGAAAGTTTGAACCAAACTGGTTGGGTCCCTTTGTCATTGTATCATTCTATGGATCAAGAGCATACCAATTGTCCACACTAGAAGGAGACATATTTTAGAAGCCTATGAACAACCTCCATCTCAAGAAATTCTACACATGATTCATCTGATGCATCATAAAAGTCCTAAAGAAATCCAAAAAAAAATAGAAAAAGTCTTGAAGAAATCTAAAAAAAATTAGAAAAAGTCCTAAGAAATCTAAAAAAATTAGAAAGTCCTAAAGAAATGTAAAAAAATCAGAAAAATTCCTAAAGAAATGTAAAAAAATTAGAAAAATTCCTGACAAAATCCAAAAAAAAATTCAAAAAATGTCCTGACAAAATGGTCGCCTGATGAAAACCTAGCAAATAGGCATCTTGGTGACAACAAAAAAAAAAGAAAAAAAGAGAAAAATTAAAAAAAAAGTCATAAAATCTAAAAAAGTGCAATAAAAGCAAGTAGTGAAAACCTGGCAACAGGTGTTATTTGTGATGGACCGGCTTCTTCCTCTATTGGAACATGGCTTCTTGCCCCATTGGCACATATGTTGACCATCGGCTCCATGCTATCATTATCCATGTCTATAATTTGAGCCTCATGTACATATCCGGGTGTCATAGTCGTGTCTCACCTTGGCTTGGTGATCATTGTACATATCCATAATAAGTTGGTTTGTTTCCACTGGGGGAAAAATATTGAACTCACTAGGGGCAATCTATCTTTGAGCTTAAAATGATAGACAAACAATAGTACGACAACATGATAAAAACACAACGATCAAGTGAACCTCAACTTTGAACATCAATCACAATCACAAAGCTATCCATCTGAAACAACAACAACAATATCAAACCAAAATAGATTTCATTGGATGAGCATGTTCTGAATCAAGGTTTTATCACTTTAGCACGTATGTTCAAATTATTTGCATCATGATTGTTGTTATCATTTCTCTAGAGCAACTCAAGGATGTCAAGAACTAGAGAATCTATAATAGCGAATGATATTTTTCTTTGTATGTTGTTTGTGAGTCGATCATTATTACTATGTGAATCATTGTGGGATGTGCTCTATAAAGTATCACTGATGACATTCCAAACTTGCATAGGAAAATGATTAACTCTTGTCTATTTATGCAAGAAATTCTTAGATCATCTAGGTCCAATTATACCTAGATGCTTGTGTTAACTAGCACTATCAAACATCATGAAAGAAGTACTTAGGTCATCATGGTCTAATTATACCATTGATTTTTGTACTTACTTTCAACATTTCAAAGCTCAATGATGATACCAAGCACAATAAATTAACTTACTAGGATGACAACATTGCATTGTTAGGTTTGCATGTTTAGGCTGCATTCATACTAGTTTTGTATATGTATGTATAGATTTTTCCAAGGCTGGTACAATTTTACGAGTGATGTTATCTCTATCATTAACGGATTGAGTACATTTAACATAATCAAAATTATCATTTGCATTTATATGTATAAGCATTAGGATGTCATTCATTCATTATCATATCATTTCATAATCCATCTAGCCATTAGGTCATATAATTGCATCATAAAAATCCAAAAAAAAAAAGCATTATCATATCATTTCCTATGCATTCATTTACCATTAGGTCATATAATTGCATCATAAAAATCAGAAAGAAAAAAAAGCATTTACCATATCATTTCCATCCATTTGCACATTTAGTCATACATTTGCATTACAAAAATCCAAAACCAAACATTTTCATAATCCATTTCATAAATGTGTTCATACATTTACATCGGAAAAATACAAAATATAGAGTACAATGCATCTCATACATCATAGTAAAGTATCATCCATGGGGACACTTAGAATTGTGCATCATCATTCAATCATTCCATCCATCCATTTCTGCATTAGCATTATCATATATTGCATCATATATTTGTATCATAAAAGTACCAAAAACATAGCATGCATAATATTTCATTGACATAATAAGATTCATCACATATGGCATATAGACATCATTCATAAAAGCATCATAGAATCATAGAACATGCTACGCCCATAGAATTGAAAATTGTGCTTGCTACTATTGAGAAGGCAATCATATATGCATGTGTTGTTGTGTTGCAACTACTAAGGATCACCTCTTTTGAGGCACTATGACATCTAGTCTTGGATAGGAACCCCCTCCTCCATCTCCCCCACCACCATCCCCATCTCCATCTCCACCGTCATCAATGCCACCTCCCCCATCTCCTCCATCCCCATCACCACCATCTCCCTCCTCTACATCCCCACCACCTTTGTGTCTCCTCTATCTAGGTACTCTCTCCTTATCATCCTCTAGCGTTGACACTGGCTCATCAGGCCTTGAGATATTGGGAAATGAATGTCCACAAAAGTACTGTGAGTACTTCTCTATCATATATCCCTCCACAATCTCTAGATGATAGTCCCAAATCATTGGTTGTAATCAATGGTACTCATCACAAGTAGCATCGTAGGATAAGGTAGGTTCCCACTTTGTGGCATCCTATTGTCTTCGTGAATATGTAGCCAATCCCTATGGAATCCCCTACACTTCCATACTATCTATGTACCATCATTAGTAAGAATCTCTCAATAATAAAACATGTTTGTCCAATGAGATATCTGGCTATGCAAACATAAGGCATCTCCAAGTGATCCTCGGCCCACTATTCGCAATCCACTTATGGCCACCATGTCATAGAATCTAGGTCATCTAGTACGTGTCTCAAATACTCCATTTTTCCTAGCTTATGTTGGAAAACTAGGCCAGTATAACCAGACATAAGGTCTCCCAATTGGTCGATACCTGTCTGTCACTAGGCATGTCACCACTATATTCTCCTAGGCCCATGTTTGTAATAAGGTCACCCTTGCAGATAGATGGGTTCCTCTAAGATACATTACCTGATGTAAATCATGATACAACTATGCAAGCATGAATGAACCCTAGGCATACGAAGTCCCATACATAATCATCTGCTCTAGTGTCCGACTCTAACTAATAGACAATCCCTTTGACCTCTTGTCGGGACATAGAAATCCACAGACAAAACCTGCAAGCATAGAAGGTAAAGGGGCATAACTCTCAAACATCTCATGCCAAGGAATATCATAATCACTGATCTAATCATCATGGAATATCCAGTGTAAAGCATGTGTACCACCCTACTCGACCTGATCATACACAACAATGTAACCTATCACGAGAATCTGTAGGATCCTATAGACATCCTATGGCATTGTAGTCATCTCTCTAGTGGCCAGATGAAATTTTTTGTGGTCGCTATGCCACCTCTCTTCTAGTGTAGTCAATAATCCTTGATTAATCATAACCTGGGGCATGTCAATCGATGAAGATAATCTGAATCTCTCAATAATATATCTATCATCCTATGACAAACATAGAATCAACTCCCAAGTCCATGGGAAGCACTCTCATGACTAAAGATTACCTAAATCACTCTCCTATCAATATAACATATCACAATCAGCATATTAATCAATCAATTAATCAATCAAAATCAACAAAGCAATCAACATCAAACAATCAATTATCCTATTAGCTCAAGTGATATTTTTATCAAATCTCACAAACATCTAATTTTGATCCTCGCCTATCATGAGGTCAATCAACATCATCATTATTGAATCTCACTTATCATGAGATCAATCAATCATCTAACCTATCAACAACAATAAATCATTGGCTAACGCGATTGAACATCATCAAAATCAAGGAGAAAAACAAAAAAATCTTCAATTATGTCTTTGATGCGCTAAAACAACATTTCATTGTGCTAAAAAGACACATGTGCAACAAAATTCTCTCTATGCACCAATACAGTTTCTCTACGTTCCATTCTAATCAATGCACTCGAGAATCATTTCAATGTGCCAAAAAATGGATGCACCACTTCTTTTGGTAGATGCGCTAAAAGACCTAACATGTGTGCCATTTCATTCGATTGGCTACCTAAACACCCTGATGCGCTAAAACTATCATTCCATTTGCTATAATACATATGTGCTATAACAGACCATCGATGCACTACATCGGGCCTGGGATGTACTAGAACCCTAATTTAATGTGCTAAATCACATGAATCATAAAAATTTCAAAATTAAAAATGCGGAAAAAGTAATTCAAAATTCACAAAGAGGGTTTTGGAAATTCATATTGGAGGTACGTACACCACTGGTTGGTTATGTCGCTGTGCACACTCTAATCAATGAGTCTCGTAGGGATCACCATCTTTGCTGAAATGCTCAAAGTATCTCTCTCCAAAATTTCAAAATCACAAGTGCACAAATGAGTGTCTTTTTAAATTTTTGCCTATTAAAAGGGGTAATTAAAAGTGGGATTTATGATGGGATATTTTAAATTTTCAGAAATCAATTAATCAAATTACAGGTTGTTTCTTCTAAGTCAGGAGATAAATCACTGGAACATCATCAAATCAGGCAATTACCATCAACATCATCAAAATTTTCAAAATTTTCAAAAACCTTTAAAACATCAAAAATTCCTTGATTTATCTCCCAAGGGGGCATATATCCATTATCTCATGAAAATCACCATCTAGGGCATTATCGAAATTTTATCAACACTAGAAAATTTTTCTTTGAAGCAATGTGTAAACACATCACTTCAAAGAGGCACAAAATGTATACATCTAAAATTGGTCAGGAGAAAAATAATTAAATACTAGTTATTTAATTAATAAAAAATTTATTTCCTCTACCTATAAATAAATTGCATGTTTTATTTATATAGTTCATATTTCTAAATTCTTCTTCTCTAAACCACTTTCTTCATGATTTAATTAAATAAAAAAAATTAACTAATTTGTTTTATTTGATTAATTCCCTCCAACTAAATTTGAATTTTAAAATTCGAATTTAGTCACATTTCTCCATATTTTCTAACCTCCTTCCACCTCATCTTCCACCTCACCATGTGTCACATGAAATTAATTATTTCTAATTTCTAAATGGGAATTTATCCTCAACAATTTTAACAACCTTAGAGACACATGGCTTCTCCTTTTCACTTATTTCCTTCTACACTTGGCAAGCTTGTTCTATTAAAGGGAACAACTTCCTTGATTCTCTCTAACCTCTTCGCTTCTCACAATTGATCTCTCCAGATTGAATCTTGATCATCCATTGTTGCCTTATAGCGAGCATAGCATAAATTGACTCTATAGAAATACTTTCAGCATTAGTGAGCTTTGCATTTACGTTTTAGCTTAGAATTTAGCATTTGATTTCAAGTAGCATTATAATGGAAATTTTATTTCTAGGAACTTAATTTGTTGCTTTATCAATACATTATTTCCATAGCATTTCCATTAGCTTATCATTTTATCATTGCATCATTTCACATCATTTTGTATACAATAATACATCATTTAGCATATTGTTCATCAAAATCCACAATCATGTAGATGTAGGCATACTTTCCTGCATTTTAGTTCAATGGCTTCTCATTTCTTAGGTTGTCATCCCAATAGTCTAGTGCATACCTAAAATCTAAGAGCACTAATATAGGATCCTTAAGAATAGAGGACGATGGAATGACTTTGAGAAATCACTTTATTAATTGTTTTGTTAAATTTGATTTCCTTAATATAACACATTGCATCGATTGTGTGACTTGAATTGATTATTTTGATTCCCATATTTTACTCACATATTTTTTATTGCACTTTTTTAGATTTTATGATTTTTTTTATTCTTTTTACTTTTCACTCTTTTTTTTGTATTTCTCAATTTTTTGTTTTTTTTGTATTTTTTCAATTTTTTACTTTTTTGTATTTTTTCAAGACTTTTTCTGATTTTTTTATAAAAAGTTTAGGAATTTTTTCGATGCACTGGATGAATTAGATCTAGAACTTCTTGAGATGTAGGCTATTGAGGGGTTCGTCAAAAAAATTTCCTTCAAGCATAGACAATTGATATGCTCCTAATCCGAAGACTCATACAACGTCAAAGGGACCTAGCTAGTTTGGTTCAAATTTTCCTTTATTTTCTCTATCCTATTGATTATCTGGATTTTCTTTCAAGACTAAGTCACCCACCTGAAATGTTCTTGGTTTTACTTTGTGAATGTAACTTCTAGAAATCCTCTATTGATAGACTTTCAGGTGGTCAACTACATGTTGATGACATTCATCCAATAGTTCCAACTCTTGTAACCTAGACACCTAATAATCTTCATCTAAAATTATCCCCTTTAGTGACATACAGAGTGATGGTAGCTCAACCTCAATAGGTAGAATGGCCTCTAATCCATATACTAGAGCATAGGGTGTAGCTCCTATAAGCCCACAAAGCAGGGTTCAATTAAATGTGCCAGTTATGTCCAACATCATTGACAGTTTTCTTTAAGATCTTCAGGATGGTTTTGTTTGAGGTCTCAGGCTTTCCATTTCCTTAAGGATAGTACAGTGTAGAAAATTAATGCTAGATATGAAATCTCTCACAAAGTTCTTGGACATTATGATTATTGAAAGGCCTTTTGTTATCCATCACAATGGATTGAGGAATTCCATACCGACAGATGATATAATTCAGGATGAAGGATGCAATTTTTTTTCCTATGATGGTGGTTAAGGGAACAACTTCAATCCACTTCGTAAAGTATTTTGTGGCTTTGATTATGAACTTGTGTCCATTTGATGAAGGTGGATGAATTTTATCTACAAGATCCAATCCCCATTGACAAAAAGGCCATGTTGATGCAAAAGGTTGTAATTCTTGTGTTGGTGCATGTATTAGGTTCGCATAGATTTGACATTTTTGGTACTTCTTGAAAAAATTAAAAGACTCATTTTCCATATTCAGCTAGTAATACCCCAAGTGTAGGAGTTTTTTTAGCTAAAGTTAGTTTGCTTGAATGTGTACCATAGATACATTCATGAACCTTGCATAAATTAGTTTTAGCTTCATTACATTCAAGACATCGAAGGAGAGTACCATTAAAACCTCGTCGATAAAGTAAATCGGCTATCAGGGTATGTCGAGTTGCTTGTCAAATAAAGTTTCATTTCTACTTTTGAGATAAATCTAGTGGCAGGGTATTTTCTTTTATATAGGTGTAGATTTTCCCATAGATAGAAGAATTAGCTTTTACTAGATGGTATATAACTTGGGATTTAGGGTTATCATAGGCAAGGTTAAACTGTTGTTGCACCATGAACTCATAAAGGGATCATTTTTCAAGTATCTGTAGAAGAGAGGTGATGGTCACCATAACATCAGTAGCTTTGTTGCCCACTCTTGGAATATGCTCAAACTTGATCTCCATAAAGTACTTTTTGAAATCATCCAACATTTTCTTATATGGCATCAATTTGTCATCTTTTTTTTGGTAATCATCATTCACCTGACTTATGACTAGTTGGGAATCACCATAGACTTGAAATTATATGATCTTCCATTTGACTACTACTTTTATTCCAATGATCAATGCTTCATACTCAGCTGTGTTGTTAGTGCATGAAAACATTAACCTTTAGGACTTTGGAATGGTGTGTCCTTGAGGTGTGACAAATGAGATTCCTGCACCTAATCCATGTTGCGTGTAAAAGCCTTCAAAATATAACATCCACTATTGTGTTGAGACTATTAGGACATTGGCATCTAGAAATTCAATGTTGATGGGATGATCATCTTGTAATGGTGCTTCAGCTAGTTGATCCGCTATGGATTGACCTTTGATTGCTTTCCTATCCACATACTGGATATCAAACTCACTCAATATCATTACCCACTTGGCTAGTCTTCCTGTCAGGACAACTTTGCTGAGTAGATACTTCAATGGATAAATTTTAGCTATGAGCATAGCACCTTCATGGGAGAACTTCAAAAAAAATTGGATAACAGAGGAAATTCCATTCATAAAAGCTATCCAAGGTATTCCTAGCTTCATCTTGAACAAATCTAACTCCAGGATGACATTGAAAACTATGTCAACAACCCTAGGTCCAACTAGGATGGACAAAGTTATTGATCCAGAGGGCTTCAGGGAGAGACCATCGTGTGTACAAATGGTAGATTTTGTTTCTTAGTATTCCTTTTTATGTAATGAGTTAAGCCACAACATATCTTCTGTGATAACATTCACTTGACTTGTGGGGTCTACTAGGACCCCTGTCACAATGTTTCCATTGAGGCAAGTAGGAATATAAAGAGGCGAGGGTTTTTTATTTAAGGGTAAGTCCTGTAATGTGAATGTTATATCTAGTGAACCGATCGTAGGCTATCCAGTAGAAGTAACCATGACCATGTTAACATAGGCCTCAAGTTGAGTGATAGAATTTGTGGGGTTGACAATCATGTTAGCAGAATGTGACAGAAATGGGTTCGTGTATATCTACAGTTCACTATTTTCTTTCTCCACCGATTTATTTGCTACCATCAAGATGAATAGTACCATCCTCAATGCGGTCCTATATCTCATGACACGGGCACATATAGCATTGGGTATGATGTCTATTAACTCGATGTTACTGATAGTAAGTACTTACATCATGCCAGTTAGGGTATGGTTCCTTAGGAGGTTTAGGGTTTGGCAAGGTTACAATCTTATCCTTCAACAACTTTTGCAAGATGGAGGAATAAGATTCTAATAACTTTGTGAATTTTTGATTGCATTTGAGGTTGTTTCCATCTGTAGCGGCTACTACATTTGCAACATCTTTTCCTTTTCTAGAGATTGACACAATGGATTTTCCTTTAGAATGAGAGCATGAGGAGGACCCCCCAAACTAAACCACTATCTGCTGATACTCTTGTAGGGTTGCACACAAATGCTCAAAATAAGGGTATTTAATAAGGGAAAACCTCTCTTTCCAAGGCCTTTGTAAGTTCCATATGAATACCTTTTTCACATCAAAATTAGGCAGTGGATATGAGATTTGAAAGAAGAGTGCATCATACCGCACTATGAAATCATTAATCTTTTTGTTGTCACCTTGTTTGTATCAGACAGGATCTGAAAACATCATCTTTGGCTTAATGTTAGCTTGAAATTATCATAAAAATTGGTTTACAAGTTGATCAAATGAGAAAATAGAATTGTAGGGCAAGGAACAGTACCATTCAAGTGTTGTATCCTTGAGAGATCGAGGAAATAGTTTTTCCATCAACACATCGTGATGGAAGAATTCCATGCACAAGGCATTAAAGGTAGACACATGTGTCTATGGGTCCCCTTTGCCATCATATTTCTAAAATTTAGGAATCTCCAATCCTTGAGGGAAGGAAGTGTTCAGGATTGCAAACAACATGGGCTATGTAAAAAGAAGGATTGGAAGATAGGCTGAGTAGAAGCTTAGGAGAGACTCACTACTTGGATTTGCATCTTACCCATATTTTGAAGAAGAGTGTTCAAAATAGGTTCATTAGAAGATAGAGGGCCAGGGGAACCTCCTCCATAATTGTCATTAGAGCCACCACCAGAACCACCTATGTGACCATCGCCAAACCACCACCAGGGCCACTGGCACTAGCAGGGCCTCCATTAGAGCCACCTCTACTTCCAAAGCCACCATCATGACCTCCACTGGAACCACTTCCACTAGCCCCACCCCCACTACCAAAGTGACTGCCACTACCAAATCCTCCACCACTCATTCTACCAAAACCTCCACCACTAGAGGTGACAGGAGGGGTGAAGCTGAAACCCAAGGGGATCTTGTTCACTTTGGCAGTGTTAGGCCCCACTAAGGTAGAGGGAATGTTGATTGGGGGTACGGTATCGTCCAAGTATATAGTCGTAGGAGGCATCAGTAGTCCTAGCTACCTCTCATGATCTTCAAAAGTGGCTCCTCATATAATATTAGGATTGCTTGGAGGAGCACATGCATTAGTTAGACTAGAGAGGCTAGCCAAGAGTTCTATGCATGTCTGATCTTTTCCCACCATGTACTTTAGTTTGTTGATAACCCAAGCAGCCCTAGCCAACTTCAGGTCTCTTTCCAAGTGATGTTCCAAGTCACCCAACCCTTTTTTTATGGGAGATACATTCTACAGGTATGTGAACAGCCTCATTCTCATCTACCAACGATGGTGTAGGAGACACAAGAGGAGTGGGGATGTGATCGTTCTCATTAGAGAATCCTATCTCACCCCTTGACAACTACTCCTACATGGCCAGAACAATGATGAGACTAGAGAAAAGTCCTATAGAGAAACCAATAGTGACCTTTGTCCTTTCCATCAGGAGGTGTCATATACTTCTCCTAACAATATACTCAGAGGTTGCAAAATGGGTTGTGATGCTCATAAACCTTTACAACACTTAGGTACAATAACCACAAGCCACAAGGGGAAAATCCTCAAGACCAACAGATGAACACACATTAGTTCATGTCAGGTTCACAAAAAATGTAAGAGAGGGGGACCAACCACATTCAAGGCCCTAGGTCAGGGAGAGCCAAGAGTGGAAGGTTGCCCAAACTTACCTCATCTTAAAGGGATGTTGGGAAATGCAGGATGAGAATGATGATGACTATAAGGTCCTTCAATCACTCTACATACCCATAACTCAGAATGGTGCTAGGCAAGCTAGTTTTTGAGTTCAACATTGTGCCTTACAAATCTCTCTACCCAAGGATGAAAGCACGGTTCCAGGACAAAAATGTGACATGCTAGCATCTCTCAGGTGCACTAGCATCTGTATGACCAAAGGACTAAAGAGATAAGGTTAAACAAAGGAAAACAAACTAATAGCCTAGCTAATGGTTTTTAGGAGAATAAAATAACACTATGAAATAAGAAATGTATAGATGAATATGATAAAGTGGATTAAAGCTAGGGTGACAAGAATGATCTCATAGAAAATCATGTTCGCTAGCAACCTCCAAGTAACATGTCCACCTACACATAATAAAGAGGAAAATTTTTGGGTGGCTATATAGGGGTCTACCTAAGTTAGACCCCCATTTAGGTGTTTCCACCTGCACAAACAATCAAGATAGCGATAATGGAGAAATATATGATAAAGAAAGAAATTAAGTAAAGAACACAAAAGCCCAACAAAAATAGTAGGGTTCTACCCACCAAATCATAGAGGAGAAGAATAGAAATCTTACCACCTCCACCAAGAGCTCACTAGCTAATGGAGGAGAAATGAGAGGACTCAATCCTCTGCTACAGTGGTGTTGGTTCCACACTTTCTCTACAGAGTTGATGAAGTGTTGTTATTGCTGCTATGGAGTGCAAGAGTGTTACTTTAATGTTTGGGAGAGTGTGTAGAGAGTTGAATTCAATGCTTAAGCTTGTGAGGAAGATTGCTTGAAGGGATGAAATGGAAGAATGAATAGTAAATTTGAAGGAGAGAATGAATAAAATGGCCATATTCAAGTCGGTTAGTTGAAGGAGGTGTTACAAATAGACCTCCAATGAGAAGTGTAACCCCTCTGTAGGCTCCAGACATAGGAATCTGCTAGGGATGGAAGCATGTCATGTAGACGTATACGTCTCATGCGAGCGTCCACGACAGTTATTCCTCTGTCGACACACAAAACAACTACCAAGTGGAACAAAGGCAGTAGGCTTATGTGGAATTTAGCCTTCGAATTTGGTTTTCCAATGTGAAAAAGGGTAAAAGGCAAATTTTTATAAGGGGTACAAATTCACTCCTATACAAAACCAAAGAATAAACCCTCTTCAACAAATAAATCATCTAATATGGATAAGTCTACTTGTTCATATTGCAATAAGCTTGGGCATGACAAACATTCTTATTATAAGAAGAATCTTGATGAGTTGAAACATCTTCTCAAAAAGAATCAGATTGATTTTCCTTCTAGAATGTCTGAGTCACCTTCTTCTTCTTCAAAATAATAGGGAAAATATCATGGTAGTTTAGCTTCCACATAAGGAAATAAGGGTACACTCTTTATTATTTTTAGGTCATGGATCAAGGAGATGGCTTCTAGATTTGGGAGAATCTAATCACATGGAAACTTTGTAGTCTATATTCTCTTATTTTGAGACTTGTACTATGTCTCTTCTTTTAATGGTAAAAATACATACATGAGTGTACTTGAGAAAGGGTCTATTGGTTTTGTGGAGGGCACTTTCAATGATGTTTTGTGTGTACCTAATTTGACAAAAAATCTTCTATCCATATATAAGATTACACATGGTGGAGATGGGAGGATTATAGAGTTTACTCCTTATATAGTTATCATTACTGACTTGGAGAGTAAATATTCTTTCTACTTGATAGTTGATCATTCATCTCGGTTATATACCTTTGTAAATTTTTCTTCTTGTGGTGAAATTGTTCTTTTGACTATTGATCATGCTCCTAATATGAACCATGATTCAAAGGATACATTCGGCTTCTTGAACTTGGGGGTTCTAACATAAAATCACATTCTTCAGCCTTGTATTTTATCTCCTCCATATTATGTTTCACTTGATGATGTCCATGTTAGCACAAGTTTTGCCTCTTGTGATTTAGTGCAACTGGATCTGCATGATCTTCCAATTACATCTACTTGGGATGCATACTTGACAAACATTGGTGGATTATTTTTTGAGTCCCAAATTTTAAATTTTAGAGACACCATTAAGTGAATACATCTTTTCTTTGATGGATATGATCCTCTTTAGTTGTTGCGAGGGAATATTGTGACCCCCTTTTTCATTCTCTACATGATCACTCTTTGTAGTTTGACATGAGTTTAGATACTTTTTGACATAATTTCAAGAAGGATTCTTTATCTTTAGAGGATGCATCTTTTTCTTTGGAGTGTGTTTTACATAATCTCTACGAGATGCTAGATTTACATCTTTAGTTGTGTGGCCTAGAACACCTATTTGGAGTATGTCAACTTTCAACATCAACATGTAGACACTTAAGCATAGTTCAGAGGCATATCATATCATTCTTCTTCATACATATTATTTTCATGAATGGGAAGATGCTCTACATATCATCCTAGTTTTGTTTCTTCCTCAGAGGAGGAAATTTTTTCAACTAGATTGGATCATCTTCATCATTCATCGTCAAGCTTCTACCATTGAGGGGGAGCCACATGGTCTATTTTCTTCTCTTGTGGGGTTTTTTTTTTCTCATATGGAGATTTATCCCTCTCATTCATCATTGAGAGTAATTTATATTTAATCTCTCTTTTGGGGAGTATTTCTGTCCCACTGGGTTTTCATTCTCTTCTCCATTTGTGAGACATTTATATACATATGTACATGAGTAACTAACATGACTAAGACCCATCTCTGCATATCTGCATACTAATAGTACTCCCTACGTTGTACTTAAGAGTTGTGTTGATTTAAATAGTTGTTTTACCTATCCAGGTCATACTTACATGTTAAGTCCACTTAGGTCCTAAGAGGGAATCTTTCTAGTTAGCATTATTTACCACTAGGTATTATCTTATCTTTTTGTATTTGATGTTTGTGTCTTAATTCATTTAATATTTGTTTAGGTAGTTATCTCATTATACATGATTAAGACACATGTCAAGATATTATCTAATCTTATCCTTCATTTTTCCTTTATAAGTAAGGCATCATTCATACATCCTAGCAAATTCAATTCAATGTAAGTCCAATATATTACTACAATCTTGAGTATTGCATATTGATCATATCTTGCATCCATTCTTGCAAACCCATGTTCTTTTTGTTCCCTCTTCTAGAAGGTTGTTTTTTGTTTTTACATGTGATCTTGGAGGCTTGAGTCCTTGAGCGACTCTACCTTATCAAAATATTCCATTTGTTAAGGGGAAGGAGAGGTTTCCTTTTGAATTTTATCTACATTTAATTCCTTCTCTTTTCTTATTGTTTGCTCTACTTTAGGTTCAGGGCTAGGAATATCCTCTACAATGTTCACCTCCTCTATAGACTTACCCAATGAAGATGGAATATATATATATATATATATATATATCTTCCCCAGCTGAGGTTAGGCCTTCCATGCCCTCTTTTTATTTGTCCTACAAATATTCTAACAATTTATCAACACTTCCCATAGAAGGAGGCTCAAGTGTTTCTCTTGAAGAGGATGGAGGATTATCTTATTACAACTACTTCAACAAAGACCTTTTCACCTAGGACAACACCGTGGTAGACACCTCTTTCTACATGTGGTAGAGGTGAGCTATAAATGATTGTAGAAGGTCAAGAGAGGTAGGGGGAATGAATTAGAGGGAATGTTGGAAGAAATGCAAGACATGGTGAATTGAGGGGATGGGAATGGATTTAGTGGAGGGAAGTGGAGTTGGAGAATGATAATAGTCAATTGTAATGGGAGAAATGCAGTTACTGAGAATTGAAGTAGTAATGTCCACAATGATATCGATGGGAGGAGGTGAGGAAGAGATAGAAGGAATGGTGGATGTGGGGGAACACATGGAAATGGGAGGAGAAGGTGGTGGAAAAATAGGAGTGGGTGAAGGAGAATAATCCTCCTAACCTTTAGTGGTTGGTTCCACTGAAACAGTCCTAACCCTTTTAGCCCATTTTCTTGATGTTTCCTCCCTTTTGTTGTACTAGCTTTCCTCTTATACACCATTGGCTTGGTTTTGGGCTTCCTTTCTTCCTTAGACCTTTTGGTCGTACCCTTATATTTAGAAGGGGCTCTTGATTCTTTCTCTATGGGTTCCTAACTAATCCCATCCTCTTCTTCAACATGCTCCTCTTCATCAAAATAATCTTTCACTTATATACTTTTATAGGTTAGCTCTACCCCTTGTACCATGAGTGCAGAAGCTTGAAGGGCTTCCACCCACTTCTTAGTCCTCCTTAGTATTGGATTTTTGATGATATCTAGATCAATTATTTATTCCTTAGTCTAGTTTGGAAGTGTAATTGGTTGATTTTCCTCTTCATTATATTCATCCTCCTATAGTACCTTTTAATCTTTTTGTACTTGATCCAATATGATAAAGTGGCTAATATTCCTGATGTATTCAATAGTTACCCTAGAGTAAGTCCTTTTCCTAACCTCTAGGTCATCTTGGAAATTTTCATAGAAGTATTTGATATCCAACTTGTGCCCATGTTGTTTTCCCACCTTTTTCTTTATTTTACTCAAAGGGTCAAAATGTCTTCTTTGGCTATAAAAGTTGAAGCCAAAATTTTGCATCTCTACATCTAAATATTCAGCTAACTGAGCTAAGGGACAAGAATATAAAACTCATCCAAATTCCAAAGTATATGGAACCCCTACCCTATATTTTCTTTTCAACAATTGGTTTGAGATAGAGTTTCCTTATCATATCCAACATTACAATTTTATCATTTGGATACTTGGGAAACCTATAGCGAGCCCCTAAGATCCAATCCATACTAAAATTGGTTAAATTAAGGAATTGGAAAAATCAATATCTAGTCCTTCTGAGCATCTCCATAGCTAAGGAGGAGAGCCTCTTGTTTAGGCTCCCTTGCAAGGTTTAAACTATGGACATCACAAATGTATCATTCACTCTTTTATATTGGGTTTTTACATTTTGCATTTATATTTGAAGGTAAGAGTCTAAGAAAATATGTTGATTTGGGCTATTACCAATAGGACTTAAGCAAGTTAATCCTATGTATCTCAAGTTGGCCATGATAAGGTACACTATATAGGATTTCATGTTGAATATACTATTTTTTGCACTACTAAAAATTATTGGTGGAGATTACCCCTAATGATTTGGGCCCAAGGGAACCTTTCAAATAGTTAAAATAGTAGAACAGTTCTTTTATAGATTATCTTTCATTATTTAAATTCAAGAAGATCTTTTATTTGTTTGAAGATTTATTTTACTTTTAAAAAAGCCATCATTTATTATTTCGTTAATTATTTTATTTTATCTTTTACTCTAAATAGTGTAGTAAGCATTATATACATATATATTACTTTCTAAATGTTTCTTAAAATATATGTTGGTTATGTTTTGAATTGTATACAAATTTTAATGACATCATTATTGCTTACTTTCTTTTATTATAATATATTTACAAGTTAATTTTTTTGAGTATAGTATGGCTTATATTATACATATTAACAATTTTTGGGCATGCAACAATTCCCTTTGATTAAATAAAATGCAGAAAAATATAGACATCAAAACAAGATGATATAAATTTTACATAACTATTCCTAATTAATTATTATTAAGTAGAATACATAGAAATTCTTCCACTAATTGTTGAAGCCTCTCTTACTATTATGGAGAAGAGAGTTGTCTGCCCAAAAATAAAAAACCTTATACTCCTCCATATTGCACTTCAATTTGAGCCCAAAGTGAACAACTTGTGGCATTCTCTTAACTCTACATTTTCCTTCAAGGATGCTTTATTAAACAGGCCACAAATATTTCTCGTAGCCAACCCCTGATCATAGTTTTAAATGGTTAATAGGACTTCCTTCTACCTAGATTTCAAGAGAGGAGTTTAGTTTAGTTTAGTTTTTTTTTTTTTGCCTCTTTTCTTTTATATATATATCAAAAACATCAAATAATATCAATCTTAAATTATTGTTTTTATTGAAGAATTATTTATTTCATTTTAAAATTATCTTCATTTTTGAAGAGTTACTTTTATTTGTTTTATTATCAATTTATGTACATAATAACAATAAGAGACTTCTTATTGTCATTGTGCAATACTTATTTAATTTAGAATTATTTTATTTCATTACATTATCTACTATATTTGAAGACCTATTTTATTTTAGAAAAAAATTATCATTTATTATTTAGATAAATTTTAAACATTATATACTTATAGACTAACTTTTTAAATTCTATTTTAAAAATATATTTCAGTTATGTGATATGATATTTTAGCGACCTGCATTGATATTTCCCTAGGCCTCCATTGATCTACAAAGGTCAATTTGCTTATTCATTCCCATGCCAAACCTAAGGAGATAGGCCGCACCCAAATGTTGATGAAGATATTGAATATGCCTTCTATCAACCTCATCTTCAGGCATTAATATAACCATTTGTGGTTTATTGATGTCTATAATCCCCACAACTCCATTTTCCATGTACAAGGCTTTTGACATGGTCAATAAGCCAACACCTCCCCACACATTGTTCATTACCATTTGACTCGGCTAGACTTTTTCAATTTGGAATTGCATAATCTTTATTGCTATAATAGTAACAAATATTGTTATTCATCAACATTTGTGGTAACAATTCATATTTAAATTTTGTGAGTGAGGAGATTTTTTGTCATAGTTGACTAGTGTTTTATGGAGCGGAGATTTTTACATTTTTCTATAATCTATAAAATCAGGTTTCTTTTCGTTTTGCTATAACTTGCAAATGAGAGGGGGGAGT
Source organism: Sequoia sempervirens (assembly GCA_007258455.2). Taxonomy (NCBI): domain Eukaryota; kingdom Viridiplantae; phylum Streptophyta; class Pinopsida; order Cupressales; family Cupressaceae; genus Sequoia; species Sequoia sempervirens. The sequence continues at coordinate 94,534 of VDFB02332251.1, forward strand.
ATTTTTTAAATAATGGGGGTTTTCATTTTTGGTTTTTGTCATTTTCTTGAGGTTTGGAAGACATGCTTAATCTATGTCTTTATTATTTATCTCATGACATAAATGACATAAACTTAGTATGTAGATTTCTAGAAAAAAATGTGTGCAGATTTAACAAAATGGACTATGAAAACAAAATGTGGCATAAACTTGTAAGAACTCAACAATAAATAAGTTTATAAATGCACTCACATAAAGTGCCACAAAAACTAAATGTGTGTTCCTTAGAGAGGGAATTTGGGAATTTTATACTTACACTGGATTATAAAGTGTAATGGGTGGTTGTGTAGAGCCTTGATTTAACAACATGGTTGCAGATCCTCATCATTCTTGCCACATTGTGTGTGCTACCTTGATGCATGTGTGCCTGGATGCACACCCTTTCTCATTTTCTTATACATCTTTTGGACCTAATTCAAGGTCTAAACTCCTTGTACACTCTTGTGCCTGATTTCAGTTAGTTTGCTTATGTCTCTTAGTAATAAGGGGGGATTATGACAATATCATGGAAAGGATATGCTACTCCCAAGTCTCTAGGATAGGAAAGAGTCTGCGAGGATCAAATGGCCCTCTATTACCTCAATGTACAAAGCTCAAGTGATAGAGGTACAAGATTAAAGAGATTGCAAAAACATAATCAAAGGAAATACTAAGCTAAGAAGATGAGAATGCTAATTAACAAAAACCGGTAGCAGATTATAGAATACTGATTATAAAAATAGAAAGAGGATAACATGCATAATTTTCCCTAAGAAGGATAGAGTCATAGCCAATGGATGCTAGCTCATTGCACAGACATCTGCACTATGTGTTGTCATCCCTATCAGATCAAGGCCAAAAAATGAGAAACCAACCAACACCTAGCTCTTTGAATCTAGAAACCTGCACATAGCCAAGACAATGAAAATTGTTGGGGTTATTTTGGGGCTTTCCTTAGTCAAACCCCCATTTTGGTGTTTCCACCTCCATGGATAGGGAAATAGATAGAAAATAGATGAGACATGTAGTAAACAGATGAGATGTGCGATAAATAAAAACCCTGCTATGGAGGAAAACTTGTATCACAAATAAATAGACAAGTACATATGTAAATAGACAAGACAAGATAATGCAACAAGAGAGAATTACAAGATGAAAGAGATTACAAAAATGTAATGAAAGGAAATACTAAGCTAAGAAGATGAAAATGCCAATTAACAAAAACTGGTAGTAGATTATAGAATACTGATTATAAAAATAGAAAGATGAGAACATATAAAATTTATCCTAAGAAGGATAGAGTCATGGCCAATGGATGCCAGCTCATCACACAGACATCTACACTATGTGTTTTTGTCCCTATCAAATCAAGGTATAAAAATGAGAAACCAACAAACACCTAGCTCTTTGAATCTAGAAACCTACACATAGCCAAGATGAAGAAAACTATTGGGGTTGTTTTAGGGCTTGCCTCGGTCAAACTCCCATATTGGTGTTTCCACCTCGATGGATTGGTAAATAGATAGAAAATAGATGAGACGTGTAGTAAAAAATATGAGATGTGTAATAAAGAAAAACCCCGCTATGGAGGAGAACTCGTATCACAAATAAATAGACAAGATACATATATTTGTCAATAGAAAAGATAAGATAATGCAACAAGAGAGAATTAGCAACAGTCAATGGCTCCTTATTGGCTTGATAGATGAGATGTTGAAAGATTGGAAGAGATCCTTGGCTATTGATGAGACATGAATCTGACAAAGCTTTATCATAGAAACGAGATGTAGAAGAGAAGAGAATGAAAAAGAAAGTTGGAGAGAAAAATGGTAAGAATCAATGAGAATGAGAGTGAAAGAGAGAGTTTTGTGAAGTTGTGTGGATGGGAAGAGTCGTTACACCTAGGATTCTGCCATGACAATGTGTATCATGGGTAAATTTCATGAGATTCTCTCATTTAAACTTAGAAAGTTTAGGGATGCTAGTGGGCTGCATGAATGTCCACATGTTGCATAGGTATCCAACTCACAAATTTACAAGAAATGAGATGGTGAACTACTAACGCTTTGTCATTGTCCCTTATGGAGTTGGAATTGTGAAATTCTAACTCATAAGGTTTTGGTCATAAATGTGACTATGCACCATAAATTCAACAGGCTAAATGTGCAAGTGTGAAATTACCATGGGGTGCAATTTTGTGACACTACATTTTTTCCTACTTCAATGAGCTAAATTTTTGAACAAAAATTAGGTACACTAAAGTAGAAAAGAAAAAATTATAGCAAGACTAAAAATTTTAAAAATTTATAGATTTGTGTGCAAAAAGGATACTATAGAGGCCACAGAGGTCGAGTACATACATATTGGCGATGGGTATGTGCAGGATCATAATGGGCCAAAAAGTGGCAATATGATGGGTATGTGGCTGACGACTTTTTTCTTACCCAAAATTGATGAAACAAAAAAGATTTTTAAAGGAGATTCTCATCTTTCCACCAATATAAATTATGCTTTACTTTGAATTTAATAAGTAATTATTATTCATTTTCTATTCAAATTATGCCTAAAGTCTTAATTGATAGACTGGTTGAAAAAAATCTATAGCTTTCAAATGGTATCACATTTTTTGAATCCAAAACATGTGTCACATTCTATGCTTCGCATACTATTTGATTAAAAAAATAAAAATTGAATTTCATGAAGTTTTGACCAAGTTAAGGTGGTCAGACATACGAGTTTTTGATATTTTTTAAAAGTTGTAATAGAAAAATCATAATTAATTATTTACTTAGAACAAAATTACAAAAAAAATTGTATCACATCAAAACATGAGTCCTCTACTTATACCTAAAATATTATAAAAAAAGTTATCATTTTATTGTGGTTAGGGTGGTCAAACAGACACCTACTTCTTATTTTTTCCCTGAAATTTAAGTACTACTACATTGAAATTTGAAATTTTCACCAAATAGATTTTTTTTTCAAAAAAAAACCTAGTAGTTTAGAAACTAAATTCAATTTGCTATAGATTGTATTCTTACATATTTTTGAAATAATATAGATAACTTATTCAAATTTTTACGTCAAGCTGCCTAACTCTAATTTTTTTATTTTTTTGTCACTTAAGGGCCTATTTTTTCCATGATGATCCTACACATAACCCGATGCTACCAATGATCAAGCTCAATGAGAAAATACAATGCCAGAAGTGTGTTTTGTTCTATAATGCTCAAATTTAAGTCATTTTTGAAAATTGAAAGAAGCTACCAAGCCAAGAAGAATGCTTAAGAAAAAATTAGTGGTTTAAAGGAAAAATATGATGAATAGGTGAATATATACCCCTCCTAATTTTTCCCCCAAGTAGGTGAGGTGAAAATAGGATAGATGGAGAGACCACATCCATTACGAAAATGGGTCGAAAATGATCTATATATACCTGGGTGGGCCCACATAAGGGTCATTTTCACTATTCACGGTGAGGAGATTATTGAATTTTGTGAGAGAAAATTTAGAAAAATGCCTCACAAATGAGATTACATAGCCTTGAAGATCGAGAAAATCCATAGAAAAATATCTAAGGGTGGGAAGGTCGATAAGGTACGAGGAATTTGACCCAACTTTGTGTTTTTAGTGTATTTTTTTGAATTTTTCCTTTCCTAGAGCAGCGCAAGCATCCAACCAATGCAAAGGTGTCCAACTAGAACATTGTCATCTCAACAATGCATTAGGATCCATGGGTCACATTGGTGTTTTCACTATACATGATCATCAAACAACATTCACCCTCAGAAACTAGTGCATCACACGGATGTTTGTGTGGCTCGCCTCCATCCCATAGGATTACTTAGAAAATATTTGATGCGGAGATATAAAATTTCTTTCTTATGATGTGGATGGATCTGACATGAATTTTTTTATTTTTGCAAGAGTGACTACAGATTAGAGAGCATTGGGGCAAGAATGTACTAACTATGTTGTTAAATGTACCCAGATGACCAAGATCTACTATAGTATGTGGGCCTGTGGTGGGTCTACACAATGTTAGAGATTTAATATCATACACCAATGTTGATGGCACTCATGGAGCACTAGGATGCAGAAACCACTTCTTTCCATCTACCAATGGGAGATATGACCATCATGTTGGAGGATGTGTATCAAATCATTGAACTAACCATTCATGGATGGTGGGTGGCATATGATGAGGCAAAGATAGTATAGAATGTTGCACAAGGCCAATAGTATTATATTGGGTAGGTGGACCTAGTATATACCACCAGCCACAGCTACATTTGGTGGTTGGAGTAAGGGAAATTGGTCACTCCACTCATCCAAAGAGTGATGGTCCTTATAGTTACCCTTTGTGTCACAATGGATGGGTGAAGCTCTCACCTGTACAGGGGCCTCGTCCATTGCATCTGAGAGATGGAGGAGGACAGGACTATCTATGCCAAGGGTAGTAAAATTCTTTCTTACGTATACCATGACCTCAGGTGTTATGTACATTACAAGTATTATATTCTCATAGCCTGTATGCTCCTACAAAATGGGGCATTTGCACATATCAATTGTACCTGATCAATTAGGTTTTCCCAAGGCATAGCACTTAGTACACTAATGGCTCACATGTACCTATTGGTCTATGAATGGTGATACAAGGAGCCCAATTTTTGGTCTTTAAATTTTGATTCTTTATGGGCAGAGGATATTAGATGGCACCCTTATAGGAGGATGGGGATCTATTCCATTGACAAGTGGTAGCTATAGCATATGCAATGTGATCAACTCAAAGTGGGGTGATCAAATCACATTATTGTTCTGTATTATTGGCACTAGGTTTACTGATAGTTCAAGAAAATGCAGTCGATCCCTCTAACACTACCCACATACATTCAATCGACGAGGAGCATCACCTAGGTAGGCGATCATCATTGTCTAACCGTTATGAGCATCATTATTAGTGACAATGGGTTGGATAACAATGACCAACCTTCCATCCTAGGGATTGACAACATCGATGCCACCCATGGTTTTAGAGCATGCTACGTGATGTATGACCCAACCCCAATTTTCCCTGCACATGCCCCCATGAGCAATATTGATGCACAATGGCTGGGAGGAGAGGATCACAACAATGATGAAGACAAGGAGGGTGAAGTAGTAGTGGGTGGACCAGTGAAGAGGCCAAGACAGTAGAAAAGAGTATCATCACCTCCACATGTGGTCCCAGTGTCATTGACACCAACTTTGATGATGGTCATTCCTCCTATGGTAGAATTTTTAGCATCAAGACCCAATGTTGCACCACCATCTAATCCATACAAGTAAGCTAGGAACCTAGGTACGAGAATGGTTTATACTATTTCCTTTCAGTATCTTTTAGTTTAATTTATCTCACACACACACACACACACATATATATATATATATATGCTTTTATATGATTCAATACTGATAGTGTCTACTTATATATGGTTACAACTGATGCACAAGAGTGGATTTCCTTCATTAGGTAATGCATTTCCGAGTTTTCCAAAGTTGTGCCTATTAAAGGGAGCATCCTAGACATGTATAGGCCAGCACCAATGAGGCAATACGTCCATATTTTTTTATCCTGTTGCACATTTGAGGACCACTTATGAGGAGGCACATGTGGAGACTATTAAGAGGGCCACTAAATTTACCATAGTAATTAGGTAGTGGAATCCATGCTCAATGAAGCTTCACACCATACAAGCTAAGCAAGATCAGACAATGACATGGGAAAAGAGTAATGAGAGTGTGCATAATTTCCTTTAGAGCCTAATTGATGACTTAGGAAGTAGGTGGAGGCTGTGTGATTGGGAATTGATCCCTAGGTATAGTTTCTTTAGGAGGAGCTACATTAGGCTGTGAGCTGGAGGTTAGGCTTTGAGAGGAGGTTGTCGAGCTACAAGGAGAGTTATGTGGATTGTAGCCATGGAGCATGTATGTGTCATAATCACATCGATCATATTCTGAAGCATCAATCTAGCATCCACCTCTACCATCATCACTAGCATCAAATGTCTCAGGGAGCCATGCATTAGGGGTTAGAGGCCCATTTTGTATATGAAAAATTTATAGATATACAGTCACCATATTTTGATACAGTGGTGCAATACATGTAGATTACATTTTGATATATATATTTTTGAACACCCAAAATACTGAGAGGGGGATGAATAAATTTTTTATTAAACTTTTGAACATGACTTATCCAATCACCAAAACATATTAACAAAAATAAGGAATGAAAGTATAAAACATCCACAAGATCACATAACACATGAACACCAAGATTTTTATGTGGAAAAACCAAAAAGGGAAAAATCATGATGAGGATTAGCTCACAATATATTATACCTAGATATAGTATATTAAAAGGGGTTTACTACCAAGACACACTATACTTATAAGGCTCATAGCTAGAATTATATACAAACCAAAGATGGTTACTTAGCCAAAAAGTGAACTGATAAAAGTACACTTTCCTTGTGATAAATTTCAGTTCCTTTGAAGCTTTGAATATAAAGTACTACTCTACTTAGCATTCACTCAACAATTCTTTTCTTATTTTGATCTCACACCTATGAATTTTCATGTTCACATTATCTAAGATCACTCGTATCTAATGTGCCAATTATACTCCCTCATCCATCATTGCAACTCAAAATTGTATCACATATATATACCCAATTACATCTACATACATCAATTAGGTTGGCCTAATTAAATGTGACCAAAAACAATTCAAAATAGCTTTATCAGCTACATACTCAATTCAACAATCATCCTCACACTTAAATCAAATGTGTAATACATAACTTAGGTTAGCATGGACCTAAAAATAGATCCTATGAACATTCAAATTATATATTTAATCTTCACAACAAATATATTGTATTAGGTTGGCTATGAATTAGACCTAATCACAAAAAATTTCATTCATACATACACTTCTCCATGCAAGTGACTTTAAGACTCTATCTTTCTTCATATTTGCACTTAGCCAACACTAGTAACTCTATCTTTAGAACCCCAACACAAAAACATCAATAACTCTTTCATGCATAACTTCTAGGATATTTCACAAAACATCACACAATCTTGATTTTCATTGTATCTGATGATCTTGAAAGCATGGTTAGAATCATAGAGTGAGATCACTTAGTGAGATGGAGTGTGAACCCAAAAATTGACACACTAAACCACAAAACCATCAGTAGAAGTACTTATCTAATTTCATGTACAATCATATTTACCGAATCAACTAATGTTGTACACATATATGGGTGAAGCCACAATAGTGGTTTACAATTTGATGGAGGAAGGAAAACTAACAAAAAATGATCGCAAAGAAAAAAAAATTGTTTTAGGGGTTCATACAAACCTATAGGTTTGAGCGAACCCATTTAATTCTTTCCCCTCATTTCCAGCCCAAAAAACCAAATAAAATGCACATAGAAAGGTGGTTCACTCGAACCAGGGTTTGAGTGAACCCTAGTTTGACCGACCCCTGGGGATTCACTTGAACCCCCCTTATCCCTCATTCTCCCCCTCAGACACAAAAAATAATATTTTTTTTCACTTCGAAGCTCGAGTTGAACATGAAAATGGCGGAGACTTCAAAACCCAACTGGAATTAGGTAGTCCTCAAAACAAGCTATCCAATGAATATAATTTTAATATGTTTTGGTTTTATTAAACATAGGTTTTTCACCAAAAATCAAGCTCTATGTTCTACACATGTGGAAAAATAGCAGATTATCAAAAAAAAAATTGAAAAATATGAGTGCACTAGATATTGAAGTCCTTGATCCAACAAAAAGAAAAAAATGAATTTTGATACATATAAAAAATGTTACGTGTTATATGGTTGTGTTATGCCTGAATTATAATTGGTTTGATTTTGAAACTTGATTAAAGAAAAAATATTCAATAAAAAACTATCTAACCAAGTGGAAGAACTAGATATCAGAGTTACAAATCTAAATTTGAAAGAATTAGAATTTTATCCTTCATGGAAAAAAAGTTATGCATTATACGGTGAGTGACACTTTTTAAAAATGTTATTTTTTGAAAAAGCTAGTTTTCGAGGGAGATGGAAAAAGAAGTGAAAACTGATTCTAAAAATTTTGAAAAAAATATATTTAGAATCTTCAGACAAAATTTCACAAAACTCTAGTTTACATCATCTTCAAATTCCTCACGGTTTAGCCGCTATAGGTGCCCGAAAGTGAAGATTTAGTTAAAAAAAATTATTTCAGTGTCCAGTTTGGCCAAAAATTGTAAACCACTATTGTGGGATCACCCATATCTTTAGTAGAATTTCTAAAACATACTAGCTTGATCATAACAATGTTGACATCAATGACAACACTAGATCAAGAAGTAGTATGCAATTCATGCTCATGTTGTCAACAGACCAAAACTTCCAACAATATCCTTCTTCTATATATATATGAGAATTATGTGGCATCATTTTGTTCTTATGTGTACTTTACTTTCATGTAAGGCTATTTGATAGATTTATGTTTATGGATGTATTTTTATATTAGATGCTATCATGTTCTAATAATACACATTTTATGTATGTTAATTAAATACAATGATGATCTAATTTCCTAACCAAAAGACCTAGTCAAATACAATGCATGGATTCATAGAATAATAAAACACATGTGTATATATAATTCCTAATTAAAGAAATTAATTACATATAAATTTTCACATCATAACATAGAATGGAAAAAATGTGTTAATTAAGGAATTTCATAGCATAATGAACTACAATCGTTGATGGACAAGTGTCATGCATATGCCACATAGACACTATGTGTAGTATCAAAAAATATGCATTGCATTGACATGTTCTTTTAGAGGCATTCCATCCATAAACGATAGTCCATAGGCACCAAAACCATACATGGAGATAATTATTTAAGGACCTAACCAATTAGGGCTAAACTTCTCCTTTTGATTAGGTGGTGCATTTACATATCTTTGATTCTCATAGAGAATGAGATCACCTACCTTGAAATTTTGAGAAACACCCTGATTGTAATGTTTAGAAACATAACATTAATAATCTTGGAGATGTTTTAGGGTTTGCAATTGGTTCTGATCGAGCAACTCAAGAAGATATAGATGATCAACATAGTAAGTGTCATTATCAAACAATCCTTTAATGGAAACTCACAAAGATGGAATTTCCAATTCTAAAGGAATGATAACCTTATCACCATACATGAGGTTTTAGAGAGTTGCACCAATAGTCATATGCATACTCATGTGAAGAGATATGTCAATTTAGTATGCCAATCTGTATTGTGTTTATTAACTAGTTTTTGGAGAATCAACTCAAGAGTTTTATTAGACACTTCAACTTGGCCCTTAGATTGAGGATAGTATGGTGTAGAAAAATAACGTTTAATATGAAAATATCCAAGAATTTCTTCACCTCTTTGTTCTTAAATGAAGTACCATTATAAGAAACAAGGGTGGAAGGAAATCTAAAACAAGTAATGATATTATTTAGAAGAAATCTCTAGAGATTTTTTCAGCATTCGTGGATCAAAGTAGAACAATTTCAACCCATTTTTTAAACTAAAATTGAATAAGGTTCAAACCAACCATGAGAAGTAAACTATAGTTAGAAAATTAAAAATGGTATGAACTAGAAATCTATCGAATATTTTCACACTTTATCATCATCATAACTAAAATTTATCTAGCATTGAAGAAAGGAGCCATGAAAACATGAGAAATCATAAGTGAAACACCAAAATTCAATGCTTTTCTTGTATTGATTTCAATTGTATGGTTACAACAATTGTTCAATCCTTTATAATAAGAAAATACTACCATTTTATAGGAAGGGTAGAAAATCTCATGGAAACATCAATGGTGAAGATTATCTCAACACCAAGGGCTAAGATTACATTTACATTTAATATTTGGAGCATTAAATTATTATTACATATTCATCACCCATCTCCAACTGAATTTTGTTGAAAATGTACCTAGGGATATGTAAATGTATATTATATTATATCTTTGCATTAAATATAAGTTACAACATTCTAAAAAATCTAGGGCACAAATTCCCTAATATATTACATCAAAATACATCCAAAAACAACCAGCTAGTATGCCAAAAAGTGGTCATCAATGATCCTCCTTCCTTTTGATTTATCCTTCATAATAAAATTAACAAAAGCAGTAAGTGTTGGAGTGACTTCATTACTAGGTTGACTAGTAACAACATGAATCCTACAACACTAAGCATTATACTAATCAATTAGTTGGTATTGAAGATCCATCCAAGTAGCCTTTTACCCAATAAAATTTTAATCCTTCACCAAAATTTGAGCGACCTCAGTCATGTAATCTATAGATAACTCTTCAATGGTATCCTTATAGATCACAAACTTCCATTTTTTTTTCAAAACCTAATCATTTATTTCTTTGGAGGTATACACCTTGGTCTTTGTAAGTTCCTTCAAAAATTGCTTGTAGGAGGCCAAAACTTCCTTGATTTGACCTATACTGATACTTCTCTTTGGAATCTCAAATAATGTATCAAATAGTGTGGCTCTTTAACCAATTATTTTCTTAAGATGCCTTGTTTTATGAAGACCTCATTAGGGAGCTTTTGTAAGGCCTCATGTTTTGGATATACCAAACCATGACATTGCTCATTGCTGCTACAATTCTCCACTAACTTGTCCACCTCTTCCCTTAGAATAAGGAAGTTATTATACACCTAGATAGAAATATCAATTATTGTATTTCCATTATAAAATATATTCTTGAGCTAACCTTGGATGGAATGAGCCCAAGATCTCATATTTTCCATTTTTTCAATTTCATCCTTTGACAAGACAAGTGGAGTTATTGTTTTTCCTAGCTCACTCTGCATTGGAGTAACCGAATGTTGGATAAAGGTAGTGAGTTCAACTACTTGAGATTTTAGCTCAGTTTTATTTGTCTCATTCTTATTTATTCTCTAAAAAATATTGGAGACAAATCCCTAAAATTCCTCCATCTCTTTATCTCAGTTGGTCTAGGACTCAAGTTTATAGTGAAATATTGAAGTCCTCAAGAAATATTCTCTTATTACAAGATCTTAGATCTTGAGGAATCTTTGGTCATGTGAGAGCTTATTTTTTCCTTTTTATTCTGCTTTGATCTCTTTGAACTACTCAAAATAGCCTCTAGGATTAGCTTAGGAACTCCAATCATTAGCTTTATACTCTTTAGTTGCTCATCTAACTATTTGTGTAAATAGGTGTTTTACCTATCTAGGTCCTTTTTACATGTTAAGTCTACTTAGGTCCTAGGAGGGAATATTTCTAGTTAGCATTAGTTGTCACAAGATCTTATCTTATCTTTTGGCATTTAATGCTTGTGTTCTAAGTCATCTAGTATTTGTTGGCATAGTTATCTCATTATATAGAATTAAGACACATGCCAAGATCTTTTTTCATCTTATCCCACATTTTAACTTTATAAGAAAGGCATCATTTGCACATCCTAGACAATTCAATTAATTGTAAGTTGAATATATCACTACAATATTGAATATTACATATTGGCTCTTGCATCCAATACTTCAAAAAAAAATTTCTTATATTCTCTCTTGTAGAAGGTTGTTTTTTTCTTTTTCAAGTGATCCTTGAGTAACTCTAAAATGGTATCAAAGCTTTAGAATTGTAAAACCACTTCTCAAATTTGAGGGAGATTCAAACATGATATTTTGTAGGGTACACATTGGGGAAAAACAAACCTCATGGTTGAATTCAAAATGCCCAAAACCTCATGATTGAGTTCAAAATAGCTAAAACCTCATATTCATCCAAGGTACAACCTTAAAATTTTCCCTCAAAGGCACTCACAGGTTATTTTTCTATGAAGCATAGCTTTCCACTAGGGTATAAAATTTTTACAAACAAGATATTGATGGAAAGCTAGTTCCAAGAACTTCATAGTGGTGCAATTCATTTGTTTATATTTTTCCTCATATGAATTTTATTTCTGGTTGAAGTATGTGAATGTTAGCTCTAGACTTGCTCAAACATAGACAAACAAAACAATGTTAGTCATCAAACACATCTAAAACAATCATTCCCCATGAAATTCATTCAAATGCCAAGAACAAGAAATGAAACAAATATAATCAAATAAGAACTATTAAATCTTTCTCAAAACATTCAAACCCTCAATCCCATGGGGGAATTGATGTTGTTTTGATGTGTAAAATAGCCCTTTCCAAATTCCTTGCAAGCTTGGATGATGAACTTGATGCTTCTTGATGAAAATTGACCATAACCTAGCTAAGATACATGAAAGCTATGAAAACTTGGATAAAGTGTTCATGAATTTTCCCAAAACCTGTAGATAATGACTTTGCATAAATGTTTGGATCCAAAATCAATAGAAGAGTCCTCCATTTATAGGAATGAAGGATGAAGGAATGAGAAACATGAAGGATGTGGGATTAAAGATGAATGAATATAAATGTGCCACTTGTGAACATGCTATTGGAGAGAGGTATAGCACATTTTGATCAATATGCAAATAAATGCAATTAGGTGGAAATTTGAAATTTGGAAGATGGCTTGTGGAGGAAGATGTGGAAGAGGAGTTAATGCCACTTAGCTCAAGAAGAAGGACTTGTAAGAGATATAAATTCCATGTTTGAGGACAAGACCTTTTGGGAGGGAGATTTCAAAATGAGGGAATATTCCAACTAGATGCCCTTTTGAATGAAAATAGAAGAATTTATAAATCAATTAAATTGATTTACCTATGCAAGTTGCAAAATCTAGAGGATTTGATTCAAAGAATAACCTTGTTGAGATCAAAATTCAAAAAAAAATTGATTTTTTTAGATGCCCCACTACTTCCCAAATGAAAGAATTATGCTGGTCTACTACTCCCTCGAGAGATTGAAAAAAACTTTGGATTTTTGGGTGATCTTGCAAAAAAAGACAAGCTGCTTAATGGGTCTAGAAAGGCTCCAGGATGTTGAAAATGTGCCAAAATATGGAAAAAGGATGCAAAATGAGCTTCAGTTGGGAGAAAACAGGATCGGGGGCACAAAACCCTAGTTTGACGGCTAAAACGGGTCAAAAAAACCTAATTTTCATGCTTAAATAGCCCTCGAGGGGTCACTTTCAATTCATTTTCACATTCAGCCTTTGAGATTTTCATCATTTTGAGCTCTGACCCTCATGAAAAATGGGACAAAGAGTGCTTCCTTGACACATTTCCAATCGAGTTCAAGTCTACCATAAAATTCTAGGCGCAGGACCACCGGTATGTTATCCTAACCCAACCTTTAATTTTGATTTTTATGTGCATTTATTACATTTTGAAGAGTCATAAAGTCCAATGTTGCTATATAGTGACGCTAAAAGTGTATAATCAGTGATACTAGGCTTCAAAGAGTGCCGCTATTATGACTTGCGACATCACATCATAGTTTAGCTTTTAGGGTACAAAATCCAAAGGGTGACGCCATTGCAAATGGCGACGCCGCACTTTAGTTAGGTCTTTAGGTTTTTTGATCAAACAAGCCAATAGATCAAACAATGACATTGCGGCTTGGTTTGCAGTTTTGGGTTTGCGGGGTTCTAGTGTCAAAGTTTGGAGTTTCCTAAGAGCAACGCCTTTGCAAATAGTGACACATTTGTTGTTTCAGTATCGCAAACTTCAAATGAGGTCTAGTCTTTTTGTGAAAGTTGATGTTGTGGCTTCATGGGTGTAGGAGGTTAGAGATCCCATGCACTCATGTGAGCATCAACCCTCGGTGCTTAGTAGATTGAGCAGGTTGCATGAGTTTCTCTAGGATCACCTTGGCGCGATTGATCTATGGTACGTTACTTATGCACCTGCCATTAGGACCCATTTGGTGATGATGACCACATTAGTTGAGCAATGGCATAGTGATATTTCATCATTTTATCTTCTCAACGCGGGAGGCAACCATCACATTGGAGGAGGTCTGGAAGATTTTTTGATTGCCTATCCATGGCGAGAGGGTTATATATGACATGGACACCGACATAAATACATGTTATGAGATCATCGGGATAGATGACATTGTTTTCACCAAGGGACAAATTGATCTTGAGTACTATAGGGGTTGGGTGTCGACATTTCGACTGATTGTGGTGGCCATCATATGAGGATTTCTAGCACCAAATCGGTGGGGGTGATATTTTAGTCAGGGATGGGGTCTGGCTTGGGAGCGGATGTTGTTTAGGAGGTGTTGTTTTGCTTGGGGACTAGTGATGTTGGCCTCACTATACCATGATTTGCACGAGTTCACGTATTGTAATAGCAAAGTGATTGGTGTCAAGGTATACTTTTGCACATCTAGGCCTAGGAGCACATAACCATGCTTCATCTGCAAGTTACAATGGTTGACATCGAGCCTGATGACCCAACAGTTTGGAGATACAAGGGTGGCCTCACATTTACTCATATAGGATAGCCTAGGCTACCGCACTAGCGGAGGGTATTGGATGAGATGACATTATTTACTTGGAGACCTTGGCTACAAATGTCAGCCTAGTATGATGATGTACAATAGTTATTCTATGGTAGGTAGGATAGACTTATGTAGGGGTAGGAGCACACTATGATCAAGAACTACCTACCTGATAGGGTAGTGAGACAATTTGGGGATGTTTAGGACAAGCCGAATGATTAGTATATAGCTATCTTTTATCGGTCCACCAAAGAGACTACATGTGGTCAAACGATCCCAACATCAGATGAAGTGGACTCCTTCAAGCAGCTAGTAGCTAGGCCATGGGCCTATGATCATGGATAGGAAGATTCAGGCACTACACATGCCTATGATGATTGATTCAAGCCTCCAGTCTACTTGACAGTTCTAGGGGCAGCACTTCCACGACGGAGACCCTAGATCAGGATAGGTACAAGAGGATAGATTCCCGTAGGAGGATGAGGAGGAGGAGGAGGACCACCTCCACACCAACTAGAGTAAGGGATATGGCCATTAGCAAAGAGATCATCCCAGGGACTAGTAGCCACCTACGAGGGATGAACCGCCGCCACCACCACCTCTGCCACCTCTGCCTGATCAAAGAGATTCCCTGATACAATAGTTGCAGGGTCAAATACAAGGGCTCCAGGATCATGTATAGAAATTGACACCAAAGAGGGACTAGGCCAGATAGTAGGTCCAGGCCCTCACCACAGAGTAAGATCAAGAGAGCTGGTAGTGATAGACGAAAGAGCTGCAGTTGGCCTAGGAGGTCGGTATGCATCAATAGTAAGACAAAATGGTTGCAGCATCACAACGTAGGACAGTCCCCACGTGGATGTACCATGAGGCACTATGGAAGGTTGAGTACAATAGGATCCATTATTGATAGGCAGTGACTCTGGTGGCTCGGGTGCCAGATTTTTCTTAGCAGATACGGTACAAACAGAACTAGCCCGAGAGGCAAGCAAGTGAGAGGAGCAGCCACCAAGGCTAGCTTACACATTTTTTATCGGTGATACTTGATTCTTTTTTAGATCCACGGGCTTCATTTTTTATAGCCCTATGGGAATTGTATACATTGATTGATACACACACATTTGATCCTAATTTTGTACCATGACAGTTACTTTATTGATATATATGATATGATTGATTCATTATAGGATGTTTCCTATTTTATTTATGCATTTGGATGGATGCATTTATTTTTTAGTATCTTTTCTATGCACTTTTTATGATGATGTATGGAGTATCGATGTATGTATGCAAATGATTTTAATATTCTTAGACTAACATATCTATATTATGCTTCTAATGGATGATAACATATATTATGATCATGAGATGTATGGGATGTTATTACCTACTCCTTTCTTCTTCAGTATCTTATTCATGAATGCTATGATGATGTATGTATGGATGACATGATCATGCTTTTATGATTATGCAATGGATGTAAATGTATGGTTTATGAGATGCTTAGAATAACCTTTATATTTTATGCAATGATGAAATGAAATGCATGTGAGATGATCAATGTTTCCTTTATGATATGATATGGATTATATGCAACATGCTAAAAGTTTGTGGATGCAGGATGGATGAATTGGTGATGTTTTTGATTAACTGTCATGGTACCATGTTAGCACAGAGAGAAGAAAGAAGAAATGAGATGAAGACAAGAGGATCCAACAAGTCCATGATCTATGAGACTTTAATAGAGATGATGATGATGACAATGATGTATTGCTTATCAGAAATTGGGATTTTAAAAGGGCTTACTTACCTTATGTTTGATAACACACATAGATACGATGCATCAAGGTATATAGAACCAGGATGGCATTGTACCTAGTGTGATGGAATTTGAGTCAACAATCAGATAGGAGTACTCCTATTCACATGTAGCATATAGAACCTCATTCAGAATGTAGTTCAGCTATTCCAAACATCTCGTACCAAAACATAGAAAGGAAAGCCTTCCTATGTGGTCAACAAGAAACCTAAAAGACCTTCCCTTCAGACCAAACAAAGTAGGCATGATCAAGGTTATATTACAAGAACATCCAATGAGCACAACAGATAAAAGATAATTATTGTTGCCCTATTCCTTTCTCTCTAAATCCCTTTGTTTGGACATCATTGAGAGGTCATTGGAATGAGTGCAATAAGATAAGTCAAAAGATGAGGATCAAGTAAACAAACAAGCTAATGTTCTTCATACTGCTAGCCAAGACTAAACTATGGTGATGTTTGATGTTGATTTCCATTGTAGGAAGGATGCACCCTAGGACATGGCGTTATCAAATGATTTGGAACAAACTAGATGTTGAGCTATTAGTACCAAGAGTTGACCAACTTGTTTACCTACTGACCTAAGCTTAAGAATTTTTTTATGTATGAGTTCACACTTTCAATTTTCTATACCTGTTTCTGATTGTGTTGCCAAAGGCTGAAGATGACGATCAATTTATTATGAGTGGATGTTTATTGTAGGTGCAAGAGAAACATGAAAAATGTTTTTTTTTTGGGTTTTTTGAATGTTTTTTGTATTTTCAAGATTTTGCAACTATTTTGATTTTTGAATTTTTGAATGTTTTTGTGTTTTTCTGAGATTTTGACCAAGAGACTAATCTAAAGACCTATCCTAGGGGCCTCGGGGGCTGATCAAAGATTATCCTTGCCTACATTATACACATAGTGACCATGTAGTTCGACTGACACAAACTCATTTATCGATGAGATATGAACAATTAGATTGCCAGTTTATTGTGAAAAAATCCTAAAGGACTGAACTAAGTGTCTTGGGGGGATGATCAAATATCAACCTTTCCTACGTTCAGAGATGAAAGACCTGTAGTTTGACAAGACAACTCCATTTTTGACTTTTTCAACTAACTTTTTGACTTGTTTTTTTTGGATTTTCATATGTTTTGAATGTTTTTGGGTTTTTTGATTTTATAAATGTCTTGGGATTTTTTGATTTTATGATGTTTTTGGATTTTTCTAATTTTAGGGAAGACCTCAAGGGTATACACGAATCTGATCTAATGAGAACATGCCCCCAACATGATTAAATAGACTACTTTGATAAAGGCGGGACAAACTAACCTTGGGAATGGGTCGAGTAGTACTAGGAGGGATCATGATGCAAACACAAAATCAAGCTATGATGTGGACGTAGATGGGTGATGGATGGATGTGATGGAATTGTGATGAATGGATGATGTTGAATAAGCCATAGAGATCCTAGTGGATGGAGAGTGCTTATTTACACAAGCTGCCTATTTTCCAGGTTTTCACCAAGGTACTTTCCCAAAGCACCACTGAAGTGGTTTTCATTAGAGGATGATTTTTTTCTCTTTACTATTTTCATTCCTTTTTCTTCTTTTTTTTGGATTTTTATATTTTTATATTTTTTTGTATTTTTGGGTTTACACTTTGTAAGATTAGGCATAATTTTTTTTAAGATGGGAGCTATTCATGGGATCCTACAAAGGTTCCCCTTCAAGCGTTGATAGCTAACATGTTGCCTATTTGTAGCTCACTATGACAATGAAAGGTCCCAACAAATTGGGTTCAAACTTGCACTTGCTATCTAGATTTGGTACACTCTTTTGATTCTCCTTAAGTACAAGCTCTTCGACTTTAAAGGTTTAACTCCTAATCTTCTTGTTGTAGCTCTGTTTGAGATGATTTTGGTAGACCTACAAATGGTTTACGACATCCATGTTCCACTCATCCAGTAGTTCTAGCTTGTTCAACCATGATACTCAATATTCTTCATCTGTGATGAGATTTTTCAATGATATTATCAGGGATGGGAGCTCGATCTCAATGGGAAGTATGGATTCTAATACATAGACTAGGGAGAATGGGGTTACACCTATTGGTGTGCGGATATTTGTTCAGTAGGCCCATAAGGCGTGATTTAGCTACAGGTGCCATTCATGACTAGCATCATTGACTATTTTCTTGAGGATTTTTAAGATGGTTTTATTTGTAGCCTCAGCTTGGCCATTTCCTTAGGGATAGTATGGAGTGGAAAAATGATGTTGGATTTTGAAATTTTGGCATAGGTCTTGAACATCCTAGTTTTTGAAAGTTGTCTTGTTATCTAAGATAATGGGTTGAGGGACACCATAGTGGCCCAAATTAGGTAGTTTAGGATGAACTTAGAAATCTGATTTCCCATGATGTAGGTCATGGGAATGGTCTCTACCCACTTCGTGAAGTACTCCATGGTGGTGATGATGAACTTATGTCCACTGGATGAGGTTGGGGTGATTTTTCCGATGAGATCGAGCCCCCATTGTGAAAAGGGCCAAGGTGTAATGATCGGGTGGAGCTCCTAAGTTAGTGCATGGATGATATCCCCATGCCACTAACACTATAGATACCTTCAGGCATAGTCATGAGCTTCCCTTTCCATTGTAGGCCAATAGTACCCAGTCCTCAACAATTTCTTAGCCAAGGTCATACCACTCAAATGTGAACCACAAATTTCATTGTGTACCTTAGTTGAACCAATCAAAGCTTCTTTAGTGTTTAGGAATCATAAAATGGTTCCTTCAATGCTCCTACAATATAGGGTATCTCCTAAGATGACAAAACGGGATGAATTTTTAACAAATTCTCTTTTAAGGTTCAGGGTGATATCAGCGGGGAGGAATCCTATTCTTAATTAGGTGTATATATCATGATACTAGGGATCACTGAGACCAATTATTTTGCACAAAAATTTAGACTCTGGTACCTCAAATACTAGTACGAGAAGCTTCTCTACAAGGAATTATTTCTTTGGGACTTTGTGTGAGATATCTAACAGCGATCCAATTGTGGCCATCACATTCGGTACTCTATTATTTTCTCTAAGTATCTACTCAAATGTAATATCAATGAGGAACTCTTTGAGGCATTCCACCAATTTCTTGAATGGGGTCAACTTGTCATCCTTCATTTGATATTCATCATTGACCTAGTTGATGATAAGTTGTGAATATCCAAAAAAATTGAGTGTCATGATCTACCACTGTACTACAATTCTTAGCCCTATGATGAGAACCTCATATTCTATGATGTTATTTATGCACAAAAATGACAACTTATATGATTTAGGTATGTAATCTCCTTGTAGTGTGATGAAGAATACTCCCACTCCTGACCTGTGTTCTATGTAGGATCCATCAAAGTACATTTTCCAGTGATCTTCTATACTTAGGTTAAATATGGACTCATTGGGAAACTCTAATACCAATGGATTCTCTGAATATATTGATGCTTCTGCTAGTTGATATGCAATTGCTTGTCCTTTAATGGCCTTGCATTCCACATACTCAATGTCATGTTCTGTCAAGATCATAACCCATTTAGTTGTTCACCCTGTGAGTGTTACTTTAGAGAGCAAGTACTTGAGAGGGTCTATTTTTGCAATGAGTTTTATCTGATGTGCTAGCATGTAATTTCTGAATTGTTGCGCTGCAAACATGACTGCTAAACAAGCTTTCTCAATGGATGTGTAATTCAGCTCATGCCCCACCATGGTTCAGCTGATGTTGTTCCAAGAGAGTTCCAAGAGCTGCTATTGTTGTTGATATATATAGGATCAAGGGCTTTCCTTGAATTGGTGGCATGAGAACTGATGGTGTGAGTAAATACTCCTTGATTTTGTTGAAATTTTGGTCACATTTCTCATCCCATTTGTATGCTACCCCTTTGTGGAGTAGATGAGAATATGGGATAGCCTGGTCTGGTAGTTGTGCTATGAATCGATGGATGGACTGGAGTCTTCCTTGTAAGCCTCTTAGCTACTTCAATGTCCTTGGTGCCTCCATCTTGAGAATTTCTTTGACTTTGGTGGGATCTATCTCAATTCCTCGCATAGACATGATATACCCGAGGAGCTTTCCTAACTGTACCCCAAAGAAACACTTATTTGGATTGGGTCTGACCTTGTATTCCTTTAGCATGTCGAAGATGGAGCCCAATGCTGCTATGTGATCCTAACTTTTATTTGATTTATCCAATATGTCATCCACATAATCTTCCATAGTTTTGTGAATAATATCATGCAAGATTAGTGTCATGGGCCTTTGATAAGTAGCTCCTACATTCTTCATCCAAAATAGCATCATATTCCAGCAATATGTCCCCCATGGACAAGTGAAAGCCATTTTATGTTGGTCATCCTTAGCTATCATGATCTGGATGTAAGCTAAGAATCCATCCATTAGCATTTCATGTCCTACCGTCATATCCATAATCATATCAATATTTGGGAGAGGGAAATCATCCTTGGGACATGCTTTGTCCAAATCTCTAAAGTCTATGCAAATGCAGATGCCCCTAGTGAGCTTTGAAATAGGGACAAGATTTGAGACCTGTACTGGATAATCAATCGGTCGTATGAACCCTGCATCTAGGAGCTTCTATGATTCCATCTTGACCAACAATGCTATTTGGGGATACCTTTCATAGCTTTTTTCTCATTGGCTTTGCTTTAGGATCAAGGCCAGGCATGTCGGCATAGGTCCATGCAAAGTTTTTCTTTCTTTCTTTTAGGAATGCATCTAGGAGTTCTTGTTCTTTTGTCAAAAGTGATTCTGCATAAAGGTAATATGTTGTGTTTCCTTTGTCCCTAGGTAAACTAGATTGCACTTCTCTACTAAGACTGCTGACTTCTCCTGATGAATAAAAATTAGGGGAATATTGAATCCCTTATCCTCCGGTGCCTCAAAGAGGTTTTCACCATTGGATGTGTCCTTTATTTTTACTATTCTTAGGTCAAAGAGTGCCATAGTGTGGTTTTCACTCAAAGACCTAGAGATTATTCTCAAATTTTAACTTTTGTGACTAAGGGATATAATCATTTTCCCCATAATAGGAATGTGTGTCTAGCATGATGTCAAACCTAGCTTTGTGATCTCCACATGGTATAGTATCCTATAATCTCATGAATTCTGAGAGCACCTCATCATTTTTGAATGTGTCCAAAATTGGTGGCCCTCGTTGGTCGGAATCGATGAGTTGGGGATAGACTAAGTTTAGCCATGGGTTTGGTTATTTGTCTCAAAAGATAAGGTAATAATCATGAGAAGGGAGGAATCCTTGAATAGCATGGGTAAGTTAGTTATGGGATCCTCATCACTGCATACATCAATTATTTCAAAGGTAAAGTTATCTATGGCTTGACCTGTGGATATTGGTAACTGAAGGGAAGATGATGATAACTGAGGGGGATTTTTGACCTTTTTAACCAAGGTTGCTCTATCAAGTATGGTTACCTTTGGAGGGGTACATCTGAGGCCAAGATTTCTTATAAGCTTCTCAGCGACAGTGGGTTCTAACAGGCCATTGTCATTCTGACCAAGTTTCTTATTCTTGTTGTAACCCATGCTAAGCATCATTTGTAGTCCTTTGGTGCTCTCATCCATGCTAAGATCAAGCATGGGCCTTTCATCTTGGTGCAACAAACTTGATATTTATTTTTGGAGCAGTTTGTCATTGGAATATAAAATGCATGAAGAGTACCATGTTACTCAAGAATACAAACACAGACAGTGTAAGGTTTCAAGAAGGAGCAAGCAGTTTCTTTCTAGAAAGTTCTGAAGTTATCAGTTGTGCATATGAATTAGGGAGCAGAGAATGCAAGCATGAAATTTCCTCTCTTCACAGTGAACTTATACAGAAACGTTTTCAAGGTCTCCAAAAACCGTGATATTATTTTGTTCCAGAAGTTCATGTTAAGGTTCCTATTCTGGGTCGAGTTCATATTCATAGATGGATTTACAATTTTGAATCTCAAATACCCACATAAGTGTTTGCTTTCGAAAATGCAGTAAAATGATAATCTTTACGAT
Source organism: Sequoia sempervirens (assembly GCA_007258455.2). Taxonomy (NCBI): domain Eukaryota; kingdom Viridiplantae; phylum Streptophyta; class Pinopsida; order Cupressales; family Cupressaceae; genus Sequoia; species Sequoia sempervirens. The sequence continues at coordinate 116,953 of VDFB02332251.1, forward strand.
AGTTGATCAAGTTTCAGAAGAGAGGAAACACATTTTTCTACAATAGTTCCAAAGACCCATTTTCAATTTTGCATCAAAAGCAGAAAAATGGTGTTTCTCTTAAGGGTTTCCAGTACCCATTTCGGGGTTAGCTTCAAACTTGTACAGGAATGGAGTAATAAATATTTTCGGTATAGCTTTTTTATCACCAAGAGGTCTCCCCGAAAATGATATGTCATGGTGACAGGATGAAGGCATGAAAGTTTCGCCAAGACACAGGATGCTCGCCAAGAGGTCACCCCAACCACACATTGTCTTGGCGACAGGAAGGAAATAATAAAGGTTTTCGACAAGACACCTTTTTATCTGCAAGAAGTCTCCTCGGAAGCTTATTGTCTTGGCGACTAGGAAGTAATAGGGAGTTTTCACCAAGACACAAGCTCTCTACAAGAGGTCTCCGCGACTAAGGTAAGTTATAGTGACATTCGTAAAACAAAAGCCCAATTCATGAAGTTTTCAGAAAATAAGGGTTGAGATCTCAAAGCTGCTGGTTCAAGCCTCAGAGTAAGAAGAATACAATTTTCATATGATTATCATAATAGCTACAAAAGAGGCAGTAGGGGGAAAACAATGAAATGCAATTTTTGTGATAAATCAAGCTCAGGAAAGAAGAAAATGCAGTTCTCTTTCAAAATTTTCAGATACCCACATGTGGGTTTTTTTCTCAAAATACAGAAAATACAATAACCATGACAACCCATGTGAGGATTTTGCAACTGAATGATGAAATTACAGTCTTGTTTGAATTTCATAATACCCACAAATAGGAATGTTATTAAATTAACACAATGGTGATTTTTCTATTTTGGGTCGAGCCCAAAGTCTGCAAGAATGTTTCCTACAGTGCTCTTTTGGCACGGCCTGTACATGGCCAAAGGTTTATGAAATAAAGACAGCTTTTGGAGTTTCTACAGAGTAAAGAAATTTACCAGTTTGAATTTTTGTTAGAGTCCAAAGCCGCAGCCGTAGCTTCTCTTTGGTTTTCCAAGGCATGATTTTGAATCTTTGAAGAGTGGCCGAGTTCCTATGATGAGTATGATACACAGTGGGGAACACACAGAAATACAATATGAGGTGATAGTAAAGTATATTAGCCACGGCTTTAAGGCCGAAATGAGCAGAATACAAAGCCAAAATGGAAGCCATAAATACCATTAAACTAAGCTTACCTCTGCATGATAAAAGAAAACTAGAACACAAGTCGAGCTTTCATGGAGTGTACAATAGAGGTCAAGCTCAAACTCATGGTATGAAAAAATCAAAGTGAAAGTCAGAAATGAATAGGCCGTGCCCTTAGGGCTTGTTGATATTCGAGATAATGAAGTGGAAAGGTTATTTTTAATTCAAAGAAAGGACTTACCCACTAAAGATTCAGTCAACTGAAGAATAGAGGAGGATTTTTGTGCACACGGGCTCAAATCCAACACCATCATAGCGGCAGTTTCTTCTCAGACAGAGGTTCTTTCTTTCCAAAGTCATGGGTGCAAAATGGTGATAATTAGGGTTTGACCCTATTTTGTTCAAATCCCTAATTCGAGCATCGTGAACTTTCTAGAATTCCATTCAAATGCACATGTCAAATATCATATGGTGGCCGAACCCATAGTGTCTTCTTTATGACTTATCAAAACCTAAGTCTAAGTTTAATATTCATGAAAGGCCGAAATTCTATGCTTGGGTGATGCCTTAAATATTTAAGGCTTATTGTTTTGCCTTAGAGGTATGGGTTTATGCCTTAGGGTATTATTTGAAATGAAGAGCAATTAGGGTGAATGGTGAATATTTTATGTGAAGCATCAATTTAACTTTTAGGGTTTTATCTTTTAATTGATTTTAAAGAAATCAATTGGAGTTGTGATGAGGAGATAATGATGACATTGATATATTTTTATGATTTTTTGGGAAAAAATCAATTATTGTAATGGAGAAATAAGCAGCTTTATTTTTGCAAAATATTTCTAATCTTTGAGTTGCAAAAATAGACAAAATTGAAAAAAATTGCATCTTGTAAAGAAGAAGCATTAAAGCGCTATGTTATAAATTGCTTTATGTTTTCTTGCTATTTTTAGTAGATCTTTGACTTTTTTTTCTTCTTGGTTGAATTCCAGACTTACCTTGGAGAAATAAGGTCTTTTTTGTGCTTTTAAAGCAAGATTCGCCTATTTTTAGAGGCTTGACAGTGTAATCCAAAAAGCCTTGTGCTTTTTTCTGCTTTAAAGCAGTTTTTGAGTTTGTTTGAGGCCTTTTTTCCTGGAGCTTTTTCTGAGCTCGGATTAGGGTTTCCTTGAGAGTGGTTTTGATTGATTTAGTCTTTCAACTCTCCATACTCAGTAGTTGAGATTAGTTTCTGGCCCTTACTCATTTCAGGGAGCTTGTAAACTTTTGATACTCAGTTTTGGTCAGATTGACACTCTTCCATTTTTAATAAAGCAGCAGATTTCTCCTTCTTATTTTCTATCTCAAGTTTTGTAATAGCAATCTGATGTACTTGTGTTTTTGAATTGAAATCCTTTTATGTCTTACTATTATAGGTTGTGTTTCAGAATTATATGTTTCAGGTTGCATGTTGTATCTGATTTCCAGATCTTCATACAAATCACTGATGGGATATGTGCCAATGAGATTGTGAGGATTACTCCAATAAAGAAATTGTTATGAGTGATTAGGTCTGAATTCTTATAAGTTTGGTGAATCATCTTTAGAAATAGGTTTTATGTTCAGTTATTCTTCATCCCTTTTCTCAAAAGTTATTTTAAATTCATCATTTGGAGAACCAGCTCACTCTAGAGATTCCTCTTTCGCATAAGATCACCCACATCTAAAAGAGTTTTCCATGTTTCAGTAGTTTGCTGAATATTGCATTCAGCAGGGTGCAAAACTATTGATAATAGTTTTTGGCACGCCTGGTGGGACATTAAAAGAAACTTGTAGAGAATATTTAACATTTCAATTTGCTGTTTGGTATATGCAGCAAATTTTTTCATCCTTTTGGAGGCTTTCAATATACCTGGCGACTCCCATTCTATTTTTTGCATGCTAGTACAGCCCGCGCATGAAAAATATTCAAACAAGATCAAGTTCGAAACCTTTCAAGTATTAGGAGTTGTCCCCACCACGAAGGAGAGGCAGGACAGCAAGAAGGCTTTTTGAAGCCCCTACAAGATCAAAGTCAACACCTCCCAGTTTTGGTGCTCTAGTTCTGTCACCTGGTGTACCAGTACCAATTTCGCAAGTACCACCAATGGCAGCACCACTGAGGCAGCATCCGTTCGCACCCTTTAATGGAGGTAGTCCATTAGATATTTCCCAACATGATATTTCAATTGCAGCACTTCGAGGACTACCATATTTCACCGGAGAAGACTACACCACGCCAGTTGAACACATCCATGACGTAGCCACGTTGTGTTCAGTACATAACATTACTCAAGAGAACGTTGCTCTAAGGCTGCTAGCTGCTTCATTCAAGGGAAAAGCACTACAATGGTTTAGAGGACTCGCTGCAAACTCAATCAGAACATGGGACGCTCTAGGTAGTGGTTTATATCAGCACTTTGCGGATAAATCTGACAACTTATCTTTGTTAGAGTAGTTGAGTACCATTCAAAGGGCGTCGCACGAACACTTGGCAGATTTCAACTACAGATTCCAGAGGACTTGGGATAGAATCTCGGCAGTGGTAAAACCCTTACCGGCACATGCATTTCTGTTTTATCTTAAGGATTTGAATAGTAAGATTGTTGTCATGACTCAGTCCATGGGTGGTTTAATGCTTCCAAATGCTTATAACATTGCTATTAATGCTGAAAATTGCCTCATTCAAGTCGGAGACATAGCTCCTAGACCCCCCATGCCCTTATTTCTAGAAATACAGCCGCCTGTTCCTACTGCTGTACCTCCCTTGGTTGTTGTCCCACCAGTTCCAGCAATAGGATATCATAGTGCAGCCCAACAAGTCACTGCCCCAGCCTCAAATCCTGAGATGCAAGAGCTAAAAAACATATTAAAGACCGTCAGAAATGACCTTGTGACTATTAAGAAGCACGTTGGCCAAGAACATAAACCTTATCAAGCCCCATATCAGCAAAACCAATAAAATAGGCCCGCTTTCCAAGGTGATTATTAGGCCCAAAGAAGGAATTTTTATCCTCGGCCATTCCAGCCATACAATCCGAACACGGACAGCACGTCAAAGGAGCTTGTGCCGCAAAACAATGTCGCTCAAGAGTGTGACTGGTGCTACCCATGCAATCAACCCCACAACTAGTCGACATGCACCAATGGAGTGAGAAACCAAGCTTTAATGATTCAAAATATATATGTTGTTTCAGACAATACTGCAGATCAGAATCAAGAATAGCAAGATAATGTAGAAGTCGCCTTACTGAACTGGCAGAGCTCCGAATTCTATGGTGTGAATGGCCAAGATCAACAAAATTCCCCTATTTCAGCCAATACTAGATCTAAAAAGTGAGCTATGGATTTAGGACAGCAAGTTGGGACTTCGCAGCAGCAACCACCAGTCAGTAAGTAGCCTGACTCATCAAAAATTAACACTACCACTCAGCCTAAAATGCAGATTCTGCAAAGGGGGCAAGAAATACCTAACAATGAGCTATCAAAAATGCATTCTCAGCCTGCACAGAAGCAAAATGAAGCTATTGTTACAAAAAACCAGTAGAAGGTAAATGTTTTATCCTTCAATATCATTGAGCATCTTAAGAAGACTATTATCAATATGTCGATATTAGACACTTTGCAGCTTCCAGGACAGAAAAGCTTGTTGCAGGATGCATTAGCTGAATTGTCTATTTCTGACAACACCCATCAAGGAGTTGCGAAGGTTGTGTTGGCAAATGACTTGGAGGAGAAAAGTGGGCAGAAGGAAAAGGAGGTAAAACCCCCTCCATTTTACTTAAGTCTGATCATAGGTGATAAAATTGTGCATAATTGTATGGTCGACTCTGGTGCTAGTAGTTCAGTCATGCCCAAAAGTTTAGCTGACAAATTGGGTCTAGCTTATGAGCCTAACCCTCAGAAAGGCTTAGTACAATTAGATGGGTCTGTTGTTAAGACTGTTGGAATTATTAAAAATTTAGCCCTTACCTTGCATGCATCCCCAAGTTTCGCTATTCATCAAGATATTCATGTTATTGACCTACCGCCACACTTCGCCATTTATTTATCACGAGATTTTATAGCCAAGTTGGGTGGGTTTTTGTCTTCCGATTGGTCTCATCTATTTTTTAGAACAAGGTATGGTACGAAAGTGACCATTAAGTCTGAACCTCTCGCCAAAGATCATATCAAACCATACTCCCCAAGCCCTATAAACACCAATCTCTACGCCACCTCTACAATGGAGGAGCAAACCATAACCTCAGACTGTGGCACCCAAGGAGACTACATCAGCCTCGATGAATGGGCAGCCGAAGATCACGAGCTTGACCTGTTCCAGAACACAGATGAAGTAGGTCTAGGAGTTTATATGATTCGTGAGTTTGATTGCGACATGCCTAATCTTTGCAAAGAGGATGAACCGTCTGCAGAAAAATATGAGTTGTAGAAACTTTATTTCGATGGTTCGAGGAGCAGTGTTGGTGCCGGAGGTGGGGCTATGCTGATATTGCCCGAAGGAGATAAGTATTATTCAGCCTGCAGATTTGCTTTCAGCTGTTCAAATAATACAGCCGAGTATGAAGCATTGGTACATGGCCTTGAGTGGGCCCGCAAACGAGGTATTAAATTTTTGCAAGTTTATGGTGATTCAGAGCTGATTGTGAATCAGGTCAGAAATTTAAATGCTGCAAAAAATGATTTACTCAAGAAATATAAGCATAGTGTATGGGATTTAATGGAAGATTTTGATGCTCTTAATATTGTGTCGATTCCTCAGAATCAAAATAAGCATGCTGATAGACTCGCTGCCATAGGAGCTCAGTTTGACATTCCCAAAGAGATTCACAAAATAGAAGCACGTCAGTACATGAAAATAGTGGTTAGACCTTCTGTACCTAACAATAATGTGAGCTGGAAAATTTTTGACAACGATGAGCAAATCGTGAATTT
>VDFB02332252.1:0-17182 GCA_007258455.2 Sequoia sempervirens
TTAATTGCATCATTTTCATCCATTAGACTAATGTATTTAATCAGGTTAATTTAACCCCTTTCATACTAACATTTCATCTCATTAAATTAAATAAATTAAACTATTTAATTTAATTCCCTAAGTCATCTTATGTTATTATATAACCCTAAGTTATTTAATTAAATATCATCTCACCTTTCCCCCTTTCATTAAATCATTTAATTTAATGAATATCATTTTATTCCTCTAAAAATCCCCTAATTGTGTAATTAAACCTTGTTTAATTAACAATTAATCTAATTTTCCTCCAAAAGGGGAATATTCCATGGGAATATTCCCTCCCCTCTTGCACAATTAAACTTTGTTTTAAATTAGAAAAATATTTATTTCCTCACCCATCAATATTCCAAAAATATTCTCTCTCTCCAATCATTTGAAAAAGGGATATTCTCACTTGGCTTCTTGAACAAGCTAAACTGATGGCCTCTTGAGCAAGTCACCTGGTGACCAGTGTGTGTAGGTCAAAAGTGTGTTTGTTTGGAACAAATGAGAACCCTTGGTTAAATTCTCATCTTTCATTCTCACTTGTTGATGAGAATCCATGATCCTTGCCTCTTCTTTCTTTCATCCTTGATATTGATTTATTTGTTTGATCTCAACCCTCCATTTCTCATTTAATTTCCTATAAATAGAACACTATTTGGAGACAAATGGATCCATCTTTCAATTGCAAACTTATGCTATTGAATTTACTCACACTAACACTCATGTTTTCACTTAGTTTTAACATATTTTAGTTCATTTTTAGTTGCATATTAGTTTTAAGCTTCCATTAATGGCTTCCATGCATTCATCTTAGCTTGTTTATAGATTAGGGTTTAAATATTTTGGCTTAAATATCACTTATATTAGCTTAGAATTGCATATTTAGATCAAATTTAACATAAAATCATATTAATTTAGCTTGCATCATGTTTTTAGCTTGCATCATGTTTAATTTAGCATAAATCATGCTTTCATCCATTTGTCACAATGGTTTCATCGATTATCTTCAATAGAATTGATTGAAACAAGCTCACTGATTACAGGATTAGGAAAGGGTCTTTGTTCCACATCAACAGGATACCAATTCCAAAAGAGGATAAGTTTAAAATGGGGTAGAATAGACATTTCAACAAATGTATAGTTTATCTTTAATTTGAATGATCTTGTTTGAAGATTGAATATTAGTGGCTATGTTATACTTCAATTCATCATGGATCAAGTGTAATTGACCCAAACTGATAATCCTTGGTCATAGATAGAACATAAGAAAAACAAAAATACAACACCATAGAGAAAAAAACATAATATTTACATGGAAAGCCCAAGAAGGGAAAAACTGTGACGAGTATTAGCTCACAATATAAAGTAATTGCAACACTGAATATAATAGTCTCACTACCCAGACGAAAGAAGGGCTCATTGCCATAGGCTCACTACAAGATTATAAAAAATAAGAAAGAATATTTTTACAATGAGAAATGCATCTCATAGCAATCAAAAAGATCCACAACTACATCACCAATACACTCACAACCTCTTTGAAGAATGTCTAGATAGCTTTTGCTCACTGCTTCTAGTAGTCTAACACATTAAATTACACTGTATCTCATACTTTCACACTTCACATCACTTCACTTTGCATCGCACACATTAGACACACATCCTCCATCATTTCATCACTCATACATACCATCCATAATGTTGAAAACAATCTCCAAGGTCAGCTATGCACCTTAGATGTGAAAATTTAAATTAGGTCACCACCAAAACATTCCCATGGTGGAAAGGAATGAAGGAGGACCACATCATACCTTACCTCAAACCTAAATCCACACATACATGCCGCACCACAGTTCCATAATCATCGAAGTATATCCACAATTAGTGTAAACATCTAATGTCAATCAAACCCGTGTTAACACCATTAAACATTTAAGTACATGCTTCATTTGATCCAAAGAAGACTCGCTAACCACACTCATTACTATAACATAATTTGGAATATTCCATCAACACCTTGAAATCAAACAAATTCTTGGCAATAACTTTTACCTAAATAACATATTCATTTTATACACCTAGTTAAATTTCCACACTCTATAACACATGAGTCCAACCTTCCAAATCATCAATCCACAAAAAGATTAGAATAAAGATAGATATTAAAAAAAAAAAAATCCCAAATTTGCAAGACCAGAAACATAAACATGGAGGAATGTGAAGAAAAACTATTTCTCCCAAACAACACTATTTTTAGAGTTCACACATTTGTGAACACAAATTTTTCTATAGACTGATCTAGAACATGAAAATTTGGATATAACACATTTGAACACCTCTCATCAACATATCCAAAGCACACAAGTATATAATCAATACAAAAAAATGTGGAGCAGAAAGCAGGACACCACACTACCATACTTAACACTTTTTACCACACAATTTCCTCTTTTATTCAAATTTCTCATAAGCACTTTGAAATCAAGCACTACATACACCTTCTCAATATTTTCAACATACTTACAACATCTCAACAACACAATAGGTTGATCTCCACAAGAAATTACTCATAATTGATAAATTAGAGGTTGATACTAGTGACAATAGTGATGAGAAAACATAATGTAACCAACTACTACCATCTCTGCAACACCTTCACAAGCATCTCCAGTACTTTGTAACATATCCAACAAACTTCTAAAGTAATGAAAACACTAGAATTGTGTTGACATCAACACCAACAAATCTAGAAAAAACAAATTAATATTAGCAACATACTAATGCACTTGCTTCCTCAAGAGTTGACATCAATGCAACAATACTCTATTGAAATCATTGACAACACAAGCTTCCAACACCATATCCAACGTGTGACCTTTGATGAGAAAAAATGTGGTCTCCCTACTCCATTTTGTAAGGATACAATCAAGAAAGTGGTATTCTGTATGGGTGCCAAGAAGTCTCTAGGTCCAAATGGTTTCCAGATTGATTTTTTCAAAAAACTTGATATCTTGTGAGTGAAGATGTTTGGGGTGTAGTAGAAGAATGTCATGTGTGTATGAAAATTTCTAGAACTTGGAATTCTACTTTTCTAGCTTTCAAATCCCTAAGGTTTGTGAGCCCAATTCCTTTGATCAATACAAGCCTATTTCTCTTTGTAATTCCATTTATAAAGTGGTGACTAAGACTATGGAAAATAGAGTCAAGGCATGTTTGGATAGCCTCAGTGCTAAGGAGTAGATCATATTTTTGAAAGGGAAAAATTCTAGATGGCATAGTGGTTGCCTACAAAGTTATTCACTCTATACAAAGTAAGAATAAGGAGGATATAGCAATTAAATTGGATATGAATAAGGCCAATGATAAGATACATTGGGCCTTTCTTCTCAATGTCAAAAAAAAACTTGGCTTTAGTTTTTCTTTGTGTTGATGGGTTCAAAGTTGTATTTCTTTTGCTTCCTATACAGTTCTTATTGATGGTGTTCCAATTTATTTTTTATATTGAGTGTGGGCTTCACTGGGGTGATCCTTTATCATCATTTCTCTTTCTCATTCTTGCTGAGGCTCTGCGTAGGAGTATCCAAAAAGAGGTCATAAATGGTAATCTCAAAGGGTTGCAAGTCTCTCAAGTCTATAATAATATTGCTCATCTTCAATTTTTTTATGACACCTTGTTATTTAGAGAGGCTACTGCTAGGGAGGCACCTATGCTCAAGAAAGTGTTGCACAAGTATGAAAAATAAATTTGGAAAAAGGTTAATGAAATCATTTATATTTCTTCCAAGGAGCTGTGTATTTCAAGTATAGAGGTTAAACATATTTTTTGGATTTGATTTTGATCAATTTTTGTGTATGTATCTCAACATGCCACTTATTTTCCAGAAGCCTACAACTACTGAGAGGGGAAATTTGCTTAATCATATTCATGATATGCTAGATTCCTAGAAGGGACATTGGCTTTCCATGGTTGGTAGGATCATGCTTATTAAAGCGTCTATGTCTGCTATCTCAGTTTTTACTCTGTTAGTTTTTCAAATCCCTAGCAAGGTAGCTAAGTTGGTTGAGGAAGTGAATAAATGTTTTCATTGGCTTGGATGTGAGGATAAATTCAAATTTTTTGAGTTAAATGGGATGCTATTTTCTAGCCTATCGATGTGGGTGGTCTAGTTATCTACAAGTGTAAGGAAATGAATTGTGTGCTGGGTGCCAAGCTGATATTGAGAGTTTACAAGGACAAGACTAAATACATTTAAAATAACTTAGATTTGTTGTTCGAGAACTACTCTACCCTTCCTATGGGATCCACCATTTGGAATTTTCTTAGCCACTGTAGAGAGATCATTATTCTTGATGTAAGGAAGCACATTGGTAAGAGTAGGAAATTTTATTTTTGGAGTGATAATTGGCTCGATTGTGGTTCTCTTAAGGATTTTTCATTGTTGAAAACCTTATTCTCACACTTTTTGGATATTTTTGGTGTTAAAGTTGTTGATTATGTGGAGGGTTGGTCATAACAGATGCTAGAAATATCTTATTGTTCCCTTTTTGGGGCTTAAGAAAGCCTGCAATGACTTGAAGGTTGAGTTGGATAAATGGTATATTTGTGGGCCTAATGAAGATGATAGCTTAGTGTGGGGCGATAAGGGGTCAAGGCCAAGTAATGTTGAAGAAGGATTTCTACAAATATTTCAGTAATATGGTGAATGTTGGTGGGGTGGTAAACAAATTTTGGTTCAAACAAGGTCTTCAAGTAAGATGCTTGATGCATTCCTTTCATTGTATCATGTGGAGGAGAAGAGCTCTCAGATGGGATAGGTTTAGAGTGTACAGTAGATCTAGCCCTTCGATATGTGTCTTATGCGATGTTATGGAACAAGGAAATGAGCATCTTTTCCTGCATTGTAGTTTTTATTGGCACATTTGGTGTAGTTTCCTTGCTAGAAAGGGGTATTCGTGGCCCTCCTTAAGAGTATTCCTATTTAGTGATTTATGTGGGGAAAACCCTTTCAAGAGAAAAACCACACAATTCAAAAACTTTACAATGTATTATCAAATCTTGAAACAAATTACAACACATTTGCAATGCAAGTTCTTATAGAAGTCTTGACCTCAACTCAATTTAGAGAGATTTGAACAACATTCCAGCAACATACAGACTTGCAAACTAACTCTCACACATCTCTCACTCAAAAATGAGTATCTTAAAGTATCAATATATAGTATTACATTGCATATGAGAACCATCTAGAGATAAAGTATTTCTCTTAGAAACATCTAATAAAAACTTATCTCTATCTCCATATAAAAGATGCTTCTCAAAATAGCCACTTATCACCTATCACAAAATATTCTATTCTTGGCTTGCTTTATTTTTATTTCCATACAAGGTTGAGACCTTTTTTTTGTTTTTGTTTTATCTTTTTATTTTGAAATGCTTTATTCGTAACAATTGATAGAGTTTGGGATTTAGTTGAAAGCTGAAAGCTCATTGTTCAGTTGGGGGAAATTCACAAAGGCAACAGTTTAATCATTTTGGATGATGAGTTGGTGTGGGAGGTAACTTGGCTAAGATTTCAATGGTTGGATCCCTCCATCTTTCCCGCTTCCCTCATTTTTGATCATATGGTTTGACTCCCTCCAGTGGAAGGCTCGATTAACTTCAATTTTGATGGTTTAGAAAAGAATAATTTTTCTATTGTTTGCGGTGGGGGGGTGTTTACAGATAATAATGGACATCCTGTTCATTCTTTTTCTTTATGCCACGGGTTTGAGTCCAATAATCTAGCTAAAGCTCATGCTCTTTTGTGGGGTCTAATGATTGCAAGGTAGAAGGGATGAAATAAGTTATGGGTTGAGGAGGATTAGTGTAGAATTTGAAACTATAGGTGATTATCAAGTGACCCATATGGCTGGTCAAAGAGTTTGACATAGTTTTGGAGCTAGGAATTGGGTGGCTGATTGGGCTACTAACACTAGTTTTATCTTTAAGTATGATGTTGGTTGAATAATTTCCCTTTGAGTGCAATCAGATTGATGTGGGAAGATATCATAGAATTTCAAGTAGCTAATGGATAGGTTGTATTTCCCATTTCTAGGCATGGAGTTCATCAGCTATGTTATGCTTGGAGGTGTATTTTTGTTTGATTTGGTTGTGTAGTTCATTTCTTTCCTGGTCTGGTTGTTCATGTAGTGAGTGTGCGAGGTTTTGTGGGCTATTTTTTCTGCCCTGTTACCCTAATCTATTCTAACCTTTTTTTATAGTATTTACCTACATTTCATACAGTTCCTGGACCTAAACAAGGTTTATATTAACCATAAGAAAAATATAATATGGATCCCAAAATCATTACAATTATGAGTTATATATAAGAGTATCTTCTACTATTTTCTTCATTATTTATGCATATTAGAATATTATTGTGTGCATAGTAATATAAACTACAAATCTAAATATATATGCATCCATTATTGATCCCTAAGTGAATTATATATATTGATGCAGGAGCATCCAATGGTGTGAGGGCAATCTTGCACCACCCAAAAAGATGCTTTCCATTTCTATTCTTGTTTTTTGCTTTTTGTAGATGTTTTTGTATTTTTGGATACCCTTTTCGCCGAATAAGACTTTCCAACTTTCAGAATTGCTTTTCTGCTTTTTTTGCTCAACTACTTTTTTTAGCAAGTGGGAATTTTAAGGCATGGGAAGAAAAAAAATTATGGAAAGGTTCATGAAGGAAAAATAAGCACTTTGGCCAAAGAATTAGGTCAAGATAATTCACGGTTGGAAAGTTATTCAAGTTCAAATTTCTACTTTTTGCCCTGAAAAACCTTCCAAGCCTAGTCTGAGGCACTAAATGGTCCCATATAAGCCCAAAATTAATCAAAACTGGCAAAGCAGGTTCTGAGCGCATTCCTCACTCTAAAAACTTTCTGACGGTGCAAACGGTTCAAAAAATGGAGTCCAAGATCAATAGTTATGGCTTTCGTAGGTTGGCTGATTTTTGGAAAATAGCCAATTTTCGAATTAGGGCTCAGTTTTTGAATTTCAAATTGTAACTTTTGGCACCAAATAGCCAAAAATCTTATCTCGAGTGTTATTTTTGGCTCCAACTGAAAAGGGAGTTTGCATGCTGCGAAAGGGGAATTTGGGTAATTTTCTGTAAGTTTGTAATTTGCATGTAATACAGAGCTCGAGGGTTTGAGATCCTCTACATGTAAGAATTTCATAATATTGAATAAAACATTATTCCTTATTCTGTGAGTGTTTTTCTGTGTCTCAGGTTTGCTCCCTTGTCATATATCAATGTCTATACATGGTGTACTAGCCTTATGTCATTTATGTCATTTATTCAATAGTTAAGAACAATATTTGGTACATTTTACAATATGTATTACAATAAGACACCAATGTGTTTTACAACCATGTTCATAGATTGGGCTACATGACCTGACCTAGAAGATGGACCTTATTTCAAATATTCCACTCCCAGGCTAACCTTTTAAGAAGATGGTATTATTTCATTAGCTCATGCATTCATTTAAGGCTCGTAGATGCTTATGCTTCCACCATATGATGTAATTCATTTACTAGATATTTATTAGCCGATAGGCTATTTACGTCGGGGAACCCCACCGAGATTTCCCCAGTCTGATGCTGATGCCGGAAACCCCATCGGGATCTAACACGGTCCAAATGAAAAATGAAGCCGGTGTTTAACCTGCCCTCTCAACACACGGTGAATGACGAGTTCCAAGAAGCCCGAATGCGGTGGACACATGTTCTTGAGACCGTGGAAAAGCAAGAGAGAAGGACCAAGAGAAAATATATCCTCAAAATTTCCACCGAGGATAGAGCGAGGGTTTTATTATCCTACATCGACTGCATTTCAGAGATTGCAGACGACCTGCATAGGCGCAGTCGGGATAGGAAGCTCTTCAGCAACAGCAGTGGAGGAGAATGGAACTCGGTGGCGTTCAGGCACTCCTCCACCTTCGAAACCCTGGCCCAATCGATCCAAGCATGCAGTTGGGAGCGATCATTGAGAATAAGTTCAATCTCAGAAACATCAGCACTCTTAGTGAAATTAAGCTCTCTATATCAATACCCACATGGTTAGCATTCACGTCCATGACCTCCTTGTTGAGTGCAGAGTCAAACTCCACAACATATAGATAGTGTATATGGGAAACAGATCCTGATCCCTTTTTTTTGTAAAAACAACCCAAACCACTGCCCATCCAGGCTTCCTGAGGGATACCCACCTAACAAAATCGCGAACGCTATGCCATCTCCATTACCAGAGGACATTGAAAAGGAAAAGTATGAGGAAAAATAAACAGAGGACCCTTTCCATTATTCACATAACAATAGGACCAGGAAGATTGATCTACCTATACCCAAGTCAAAACATATTATTTACGAAAATATAGGATAAAAAAGAGAATTTGGGTTGAGTTGAACTCCCTTGTAGAGTGGTGATGATTTCCTAGGCTTCACGTCAAAAGCTGCATAAGCATTCACCCTCACCATTCCATGCAACAAAGGAGACAAAGAGATCTTGGTTTGTATTGTGTATTGATGAGTTATAGAAGATATCATCATTGTTGCTACACTTACTACCAGTTTGGCCCCTTCAAAGTTCAGCACTTTTGCAAACATAAAAGAACATTGACCGTGTTAATATCTAGTTGAGCATAAACGAAAGAATATAGAAGGTATATAAAAGAAAACTCAAGCTTAGGTGGTTGAGGTCGATGATGACTGATTAGACCAAAAAGATTTGGAAAAAGTGAATGCATTGAAGAAGAAGAAACTGGTATCAAAACAAAATAATTAGGGTTTCCAGAAAGAGAGCTTCTGATTTGGGTTTGCAGCTCCTTGAAAACCAGCGGGTGGTCCTTATCCTTCACCAAAAAATAGGTTTCTGCAAACCCTACATAAATATTAAAACCTCTAAAATCACTATAAATATAAAATCAAAAAGAGGCTTCTACAAACTGAGCTAATTCCAGATAGAGGATAACCAGAAAATTAAACATAACCTTCAACTGTGGTGTAATAAGCCTCCCGTTACAGTAGTCGTGTCAGAGTTTAGAAACACTTGCCATCTCAGGGATGGGACATGTAATTCCAAGCTCTGCGATTAAGTTGACTACGTGTTGATTGTGTAAATGTAAGCAAAGCATGAATTCCAATATATGCCAAAATAAGGATTGACCAATCTCATAAATTTGTTGGAATTTGGGCAAGCTATTTGATAATGCGATGAAATATAACTTTTTTTTTACTTCCTTTAGATAATGGGAGTGTGACATGATGTTGAATCAAGGTTTAAAAAATGCAGGAGTGTTTTTTTTTTTTTTTGTCCTTGGTATCGATTCTACTCAAAAAAAACTTTACATTTTTGAAGGATTATTTTTACCTTCAATATTATGTAATTTTTATTTAATATGATAGTTGTGCATATGGAGTTTTCTACTATTAAAATTTGACATATATGATTAGTTAAATTCATCAAGGTGATGGATGACAAAAAAAAAAAAAAGATTAAATAGAACATTTCCTACTTGTTCTATTAAGAAAAAAAAAAGTATCATAATATAAAATTATAAAAAAGAAGTGATAACTCTATCCAAATTCTACAAGGCTTGTTTGCATTTTCATACCTATCATTTATCTAAAGAAAACCAATGGAACTTAGAGTATGATTAACCTATCACATACAAATATATAGATGACTTATTATGATTTTTCATAACTTGTGCATAAGGACATACCATGGAAGTAAACCTAAGTTAATTTTTGAGAATAATCAAATTTAAACTCTGCATCAATTTCATTGTTACAAATTTCTCTCTTGCAAAACTCTCCTCCGAGCACTTACAAATCATTACACAATTCAAACTTCAAAGCTTAAAATTGGTGCTAAAATTTGACTGCATCAACACCTAATCTACACACCTAACCACCCCATTGCTTTCGTTGTACAGTTCTTGAAGACAAATCGCATAGATCACAAAAACTCATCGCCAAAAAAAAACATACACCCCTTCTACATGTTCATAATATAATACCAAAATATATCAGCCTATCGGCATAGCCATTGCACCTCATTGGGGTGCAAGTGCTAATATAATATTTGATGATGTTTTATATTGCTACTTAGATACTCATATTATATGAAATGTATTGATCATATCATTTTTGTTGCATTTCTATGCACTATTGCAGCAATTTCCCCAGCAATATGGTATATTTACACACACCTATTGAACTATATAGAGCCCACAATCCAACGCTATATTGTTCGCATTATATTCAGGTGTAGTAGAACTTAGTTATTATTTCGTATGTAAATTCTTGTTAAGTTGGACCGATATTATTTCAGTAAAATCCATAGTAGTTCTGCATAATCGATTTTTTTTGCAGGGCATTGCTAGAGTTGTTAACTTTGGTCTATGTATAAATTATTATTAAGTCTCTAATAATATAATTAACAATTCCTTTAACTGCTATCTATTCATAGTATCACCCAAACTCAATAAAAATGATTGAAACTCAGTACTTGTCTCCTTAAGTCCACTGTATTTTAAATCAAAAGAGAGTTTAGAAATGCCAAATATGTAAATACCATATGACTTTAGATATTTCTATAAGCAGGAGTATTATTTTAACATACATAGACAGATTCAAACCTGTAAACCATGACCTTCAAAAGTACAATAAATTGATGCATAATTGATTGCATTTTTTTTTAGATTGAAAGCATGCAGACCCTAACAATTGTGATTCTATTTTTCACAAAATAGTTTTAGAACATGTAAATTAGTTTCTGAATTCTAGCTTAAACTTTTTAAAATTGAAAGAATATCATTTATATTAAAATGATTTAATGAAAAGATGGAGATATTATAAAAAATAAATTTTAAAATTCAAGATGTCTGTTTAGCTTAAATAATCATGGCCTCCTAAATCGTATTTAGGCAACATATTCAATTGTAAAATTCGATATGTGAGAATCAATCTATCTTTGAACTGGCTTGACTTGTAATGCTTTTTTTAAGTTGTTAAAGGTATATAACTAAATAGTTGGAGAGATAGGTTGATAAATATATGTGATAAGATTGAGAAAAGATATAGGAGACATGCTCCTTGTAGGATCTTATTTGAAGGTATCCTTAAACATTCATTAGATTTGATTGCTCTTCTATGAAATTATTTTGAAAATTATAAATAGAATTAAAGATTATTGTTTTTTTTTATGGATAAATGTTTCAACTCTATTTTAATTTTTTTATGTAATAATAATCTCTGAGCAATTGGAAATGTGAAATCGGGGAGCCAACAATGAAAATTTCAACTCTCTAAGAGCACTATAAGATTGATATTTTCTAAAAGAAAGACATCAACCTCGTGATAATGTCTATGTTAATTTATTGTCTGACAAAGACAATTCAGCAAATCTCCAAGATATTGTCCTCAATATGAATGATTGTAAAATATTACTAATCTAGATATGAATGGCAACATAGAGGTTCATATACACATATCGTTTCATATAAATACATAAATCATGTTTAATTTAACTAGCTTAGAATAGGATGTAACGTTTATTTTACTTGTTTACAATTCAACTATTCTATACTTTAATTGGTTCATAGCAATCATGAAAGAGAAAATGATTAAAAATTAATTTTTAATTTTTATTTTAAGAAAAAAGAGACAGTTTCATACTTATAAAGTGATCTAAATTATTTCTAAACTCTAAAACTAAATACAAATAAAAATAATACAAAAGTCCCATTATGAACTTTTATTAAATAGTTCTAAAGTAAAAGAAAAAAATTCTAAACCCTAAAATTACATATATGAAATTTCTAGTTTAATAAATGAAATAATATAAAACAGTGTGCTTACATCGAAATTACCAAAAATAAGTACAAATCATCCTAAGAAAAATATACACAATGCTCCCCTTAACTAGACTTAAAAAACACATCTTTTTCTTTTCTTATAAATTAAAGTTATAATATGAGTTTCAAGCTATAGTTTGTAGTCTATTGTCATGATAATTAATGAAATACATGTAGCATATATTTTTCTAAAGATAGATATGAAAAATATAATCCTAATTCATCCCTAACCCTAACCTCAACTGTAACCACAATTCTAACACTACTTGTAACCCTAATTCTAAATATCAAATTAAACATGTGAAACTCTAACCCTAACACTAATCCTAACCCTAAAATCACACATAATTATAACAAAGGATTATATAAATAAAGGATCTAGTATAATATAATATAATATTTCATTATAATTTGAATTGTATATATGTAAATTTTTATATTTTAGAGGATTAAATATATATTTATAGAGGATTTTATAAAAAGGATATTTTATATATATTTTATCCAATTATTTAAATAGGTTATTATAACCCTTATTCTAACCATAATCCTAATTCTAGTCTTATCCTTAATTCTAACCCTAGTATTAATTATAACCTTAACTTATAGTAATCCTATTTTATTCATAATTCTAATGCTAATTTTAGTGAAAGTGGTGACAATCTAAAAAGATGATTGTGATATTAGAGGATGTTTGGTGGATCCTACACATCCTAATCTAGAGTTAGAGTGTATTCTAATGTTGGGAGGAAAGAGATACCACTTTTATGATCTTAATATGATATATTCCAAAGTATATGTTATATATTCCTAAGCATAATAATCACAAACACATGTGCCCTACTTAACAATACTATAATCAATACTCCTTATTATCTCCCCACATTTAAAATTGTAGATTAAATGATTAAAATAATAAATCATATAATGAAACACCTAATACAACTCATTTAATAATATGTAAATTATATTGTTTTGAGTTGAATTGGAATGAGAAGAAACATTGAAATCAAACATACTCAATGTATTCAAGTACACAAATTAGATCTCTACAATCACACCTATGAGAAACCATCAAGGGAACAAACATAGATACTCTAGCCTTTCACTTTCTCTTTAGTTTATAGAAGATTATCCATTATGCTGCTACATTATTCAATTAGTACATACCATGCTAGGGTTTTAAGACTACTCAATCTATTCCTACAACAAGGCAGATCATTCCAAGCAACTAATAATGAATAAAAATCATTGAGAATGGTAATGATATTTAGGTGTTAACACAAATGTTACATATAGATAGTGGCATGTTATATATGTATCTCAAGATCTTTCTCTCTTCCCACCCCCTCTCTCTTTAACCCTCTCTTTGTCCTCATCTATGTCTCTCACTTGCCTATCTCTCTTTTCCTCTTATCTCTCTCCGAATCTCTATCCATTTCTCACACTCTCTCATAATCTATTCATAACATTACTCACAAGTCACATGTAACAACTACACTATATGCATGGAAAATAGATTCATAGCCTTCAATGAAGAGGTAGATTTAGGCTTTTGTCCTTTATTGAATCAAATAAACAAAAATGAGACCAAGATTAGGGAAAGACAATCTGATAATTATGTTATAACTACACTATATGTATGGAAAATAGATTCATAGCCTTTAATGAAGAGCCAGATTAAGGCTTTTGTCTGTTATTGAATCAAATAAACAAAAATGAGACCAAGGATTAGGGAAAGGCAATCTGATAATTATGTTGAGTATTTTAAATTTATGAAGACAATATGCTAAAGTGGGAAATGTATTTATAGGATGAGGTGAGTTAAAAATACAAAATGTATGTGCTCTTAGGAGGGAAGGTAAGAGCAATCAGTTTTTTTATAAAATAAGGTGAAATTAAGAAATTTTTGAGAAATCCTCAAGATCATAAGCATTATCATGTATCAGTGTATGACATAATGATCTTAACTAGGTGCACTAAATAGTAGTATGATAATCTTTACACAAAAAGTAAATTATGTAAAAATGTCAAATTTATAAGAACACACAAAAAAAAAGGACAAAAGAGTAAATTGGAATATTTGTTTATAAAATAAGAAAAAATGTCAATAAAAAAACTGATTAATTTTTCACAGTTCATAAATTACATATAATTTTTAAAATACTAATTCTAATCTCTTCAATTTACATTTCAAGAAAATAAAATTAGAAATAATAGACATCTTTAAAAAATTAAAGTAAAAATTTTGGAAATTTAAATTTTGGTGGTCTGTTTCGAAAATTTGAATTCACTGTGCTTGTTGATACATGGGACCGGATATCTAGAAGCAATAAACAATCAGAGTATACAAGTAGAAGTTGCAAACCCTAGCAGAAACGTAATTAGCAGAAATGTGGTATAGGGAATGGCATTATCATTAATTATTTCAAATATTAAAACTATTACTTTCATTCATTGAATGCGAGTATACCAGGAAGCAACAAAATAAGAAAAGCAATAATGGTAGTATATAGGGCAGGAGGGCTTCAAACCTTAGCAGAGAAGGGAGAAAAATGTCTGTTTGAAACATACCTCTGAGCAGTTGACAGTAGTTACATCTATTATTCTCAAAAGATTTTGCATGCACATATATATTCGATGTCAAACTCAAAACAAATATTAATAAAGAACTTGGTCAAAATAAGCAATTTTTAGCTCACACATTGAAATAGCTGAAATCTTGTTTTAATTGCATCAGAGAACATTTCCTCTATGCTTTATTTCCCACACAAAACCATTGAATAAGAGTGTAATTAATTTTCAGATAATTCGATTGGTATGATCTTGGGCTTACTCTCAGCTGTCTTGGGAACTGTCAGAGTCAGCACCCCATTTGTCATGTTGGCCTTCACTTGATCCAACATAACATTCTCTGGTAGACGAAAGCGCCGAAAGTAAGTGCCATGTGATCTCTCCAAACGATGCCACTTTTCATTCTTGCCCCTCTCATCCTTCTTACACTCACCAGTTATACTCATAACTCCTCCTTCAACTTGAACTTTCACATCTTCCTTTTTTAAACCTTCCAAAAATAAAAAATAAAAAATTATATAGATAAATAAACTACACAATTTTTTCTAAAAAATTATTTTAAAAAATTAATCATACAATTCAAATGCTATTTTATCAAGGTTAAAATTGACTGACAATCTGTCACAAAGATAAAGATAGCTTCAAGGATCTTAAGTGAAGAGATGGCACCCCTATTAATAAGATTAACTCCATGATAATCAATAAAACTCTCACTAATAACAATGCTATTTTTGACTCCCTTAATCAAATCTATCCCTTTTCTTACAACTATTGGCAAAAATTCCTTAGAAAGCTTGCTTCAAATAGTTTTTATTGCTTCGAAAGTTAACTTATAAGATTAACCATAATGATATTGATTTGTGCAGCTCTCGTACATAGCCTGAAACAATAAAACATGTTTTCTTTGAATGCTTATATGGTAAAGAGGTGTGGAATTTTTTTTTTTTTATCTCGGAGGCTGGAAAGGTAACATCAATTGGTATGAAATCTTATTAGGGAAAGTCCTGGTGAACAGACAAGAGACTAGATTTGTTCACACTTGCGCTTTCGACAAGGAAGCAAGCACACCATTACTAAAAGGAATGGATGAACTTCGCGAGGAATATTACCAATAAAAGGGAAATAAGGACAAGAAGGGAAAACATAAGGCCAGGCAGCATATGAATGAAGATTTAGACTCGGATATGGAGGCTGTACATTCAAATGAAGATCTGTCAGCTGCCAGCGGGCTATTTTCTTCTGACTGCGATGATGTATATATAGTGGTTTGAAGTGGGAGGCTAAGCGTCTGGACACTTCTAGGGCATTCTCAGCGAACCGTTATGGTAATGGCACGTGTGTCTATTACTCCTTTTGTACACTCGTTGGAACTCCGAAGGAGCATATGTTACGTTTAACAAATGTGAATGGGGGATATGATTGGCAATTAGATAGGGAGGTCTATAAACTCGTGGTTGGTAGTTGATATTTTAGGGTAGAGGGATTAGTGGTGGTGTCTTTAGGGTTTTTTAAAATATAAATAAAAAGAAACTATTAATTATTGCTTCAATTTATGTATAATATATAGAGAAGTAATGTTTTTGAGGTGATTTTTTTTGGTAATGGCACGTGTTTCTACTACTTCTTATGTAAATTCATTGGAATTCTAAAGAAGCATACGTTACATTTAACAAACACTAATGAGGAATATGATTGACAATTAGATAGGGATGTCTATAAACTCATGGACTTGGTATTTGATATTTTAAGGTAGAGGGATTAGTAGTGGTGTGATTAGGGTTTTTTAATATATAAATAAAAAGGAATTATTAATTATTGGTTCAATCTATATATATCATTTTTTCAAAAAATATGTATGATAGCTCTACTTTACAATTATTTAAGAATTATGTTTATTTATTTATACTGTTCTTTCTTATTTACTAAAGACTTTCACTATTTCAACATCTATTGTGCCTTATGAAGCACTCATTATAGAGCCCTTTTTAGCTCATCAAGCAATGAGGAGGTGTATCAAAATATGATACTGCTCTGAGGATTGAATCATTTAGTTTTTTGGGTCAAACTCATTGACCCATGTTTCATGATTAGTGGTTCACTAAAATCCATCTCTTAGGATAATCTATGGCCCATTGAGAACTCATTGCATCTAGGTGATGTTCATAGAAGTGAAATAGTTATTTATTTTAACTTTTATTTAATAATTTATTTTATATTATTTATTTTGAAGAGTTATTTTATTTTTAATATTAATACAATGAATAATTAAAACTTAACATTATATTTGTCAATGGGGTTGTGCTTAATTGGCAAAGCCATATGGTTCTCAAGATAGAGATCCATGTTCAAATCCCCACATGTGACTTGTTAAGTTGGAATTCCAAGTAGTGGCTCTTGGACTTTCATTGTGGCTTATTGGTTGAATAAAGTTGAATAAGTGGTTCTAAGTTGAATATTTTGCCATACAAAAATAAATTATATTTTAAGAAGATAGGTATGCTAGTTTAATTTATGAATTATTTTATAGTTTTTATTTTTTATCAATATGTGCTTTAGTTTTTGTTTTATTTTTGTATGTAGGATCTTTCAAAAATTTGAATGAAAATAACTTATTTATTTATTTGGCAAAAGTAAAAAAGATAGGAAACTAAAATAAATAATTTATTTTCAT
>VDFB02332253.1:0-16086 GCA_007258455.2 Sequoia sempervirens
GATGGCTTGGTGCGGTCTCTGCTCGCGCGCTAGGCCCTGCGTGCCCTAGCGCGTCCTTTCTTCTGTGTTGTGGCTGCGTCTGAGCTCGTTCTGCTGCGTCCGGGGGGTGTTAGCTGGTTTCCTGGGTGCGTGGGTTGAAGTGGGGGCTTTGGCTCACGATTGGACTGTTGGGTGGCTCTTTTCTGGTTTCTTCCACATTTTTTCTGTGCCGGTTTTGTCCTTGGAAGGTGGTGCTTGAGTATCTGGGGCGTGGGGTCTCCAGCCCTGTCTTCTCTCTTTTTGCTTGTGCTTGTGCTTTTGGCCATGGAAAATCGATATTTTGTTTTGTCTATGGTTTCTTCTGGTGATTTGGAAATGGTTGAGCCCTCTTCTTCGCTGCATGCCAGTGGTCTAGATCAGAAGGGGAAACCCCATTCTGGGGATGGAGTCTCCTCTTCAAAAGGGAATTTTCGAATTAAAAAAGTAAACGGTTGTTTGGAGAGATCCGAGGATCGTCTTGTTTTGGTTATTCAACCTAAGCAAGTTTCGGAGGATGTTGAATATTGGGGCAATCATGCACTTATTTGCAAATTTTTGGGCCTTCGTTTATCTCTACCTGTTTTGGATTCTTGGGCACGTAGGGTTTGGAACCCTGAAGGTGATATGGAGATTATTCTGGCAGCTAACAACTATTTTTTGGTTATCTTTTCAAGCATGTCTAACAGGAATAGGGCTTTCGAAGGAGGTCCTTATTTCTTTAACCAAGTAGGGCTCTTCATCAAACCTTGGCACATAGGATTCAACTCTGCTGAAGAGATCCCTTCGCAGGTTCCTGTGTGGGTTCATTTGCCGAGGCTTCCATTGGAATTTTGGAGGGAGGATATTCTCCACTCAATCTCTTTGCTTCTTGGAAAACCTGTGGGATCGGCTTCCCAAACTCAAGATCGTAAGGTAATTTCTTTTGCTCGCATTTGTGTTGAAGTTGATTTAAATAATCCATTACCAGACTCTATGGAAATTCGCATGGGATCTTCTTCTTGGATCCAACAGTTGGATTATGAGACCCTACCCTTTAGATGCAGAATTTGTCATGAATATGGACATTTACACCGCAAATGCCCTAGATTTAAACCCTCCCCCTTGGCTGCTTCTGGGCCTCCCAGGGGGGACAAGGGAAAGGCTCCAATGTCTAATGAACCTGTGGATAATGAGGGTTTTATTCCGGTCAAGTCCCATAACAAAGGTAAGGGCAGGAAGAGATCTTGGATGGATAGGCAGAATGAAGGCAACTTTAACAGGTTTGAGGTTCTTGATGATTTGACCCAGGAGGAGGGTATTCCAGTTGAGCTCTCTTCTGGGGCTAAGGGTTTGCAAGATGTTCAGGATGATGATGCAAGGAAAGAGGATCAAATTCTATCTCCAGGGGTTCATCAGAAGGATCAGAAGGCTATGGATTCTTTGGCTCATGCTCAGGATTTCGGGGTTCTGCAGGGGTCACAGACTCTGAAGGACTCTGCTGTGGTGGTTCCTGATCCCCCTGCTCCTAAGGGGGCCTCAGATCCTACGAGGGGTATCAAAGCTCCTCCTGCATTAGGCTTACATCAGAAATCCTTTAAAAAGGGGCCTCTTGATAAACCGTCAAAGAGTGGAAGAAAGACTGATCA
This sequence comes from Sequoia sempervirens, assembly GCA_007258455.2. Taxonomy (NCBI): domain Eukaryota; kingdom Viridiplantae; phylum Streptophyta; class Pinopsida; order Cupressales; family Cupressaceae; genus Sequoia; species Sequoia sempervirens. Next base: position 1,644 of record VDFB02332253.1, read on the forward strand.
AGAGAAGGTTAAGCTTATGGGTGATACTTTGGTTGAGTCTGGGTCTGTGAAGCCCATTGATTCCCATTTCTCCCACCCCCATAAATGATTGTTTTATCTTGGAATGTAAGGGGGTTGAACAACATCCCTAGACAAAAGGTTGTTCGCAGATTAATTGAATCTCAGTCACCGGATGTGGTCTTTATCCAGGAAACTAAGCTTACTGTTGATGGGCTGGCAAATTGTGCTTCGCGTATCTAGCCCCAAGGAAATTGGTAGGGGGTAGGTGCTTTGAACAGTGCAGGGGGTGTGGCTTGCTTCTGGAACCCGAGGAAAGTTTCCCCCTTATGTTGGATGTCTAGTCGGTCTTCCATTTCTCTGGTTGCTTCTAGTTTTGTTACTGGAGAAAGGTGTCTCTTATCCAATATTTATGCTCCTACGGATCTTTTAGGTAAGTCAAATCTCTGGGCTCACATTCGTTTCATCCGGGCCTTGGACCCGTTTCTCCCATGGATTATGGCTGGTGATTTTAATGTTGTTACTTGCTTAGATGAAAAATGTGGTGGGTTAGCCAGGTTAGACCCTTCTGCTAATCTTCTCAGGGATATGATTGGTTCCTTGAATCTCATTGATGTGAAGCCTTCTAATGGTGTCTTTACCTGGAATAATAGGAGATGTGGTGTGGAGGCTATCTCTGAAAGGCTTGATAGATTTCTTGTCTCCTGTTATTGGTTGAATAGTAGGTTGATTACCAGCTCTGAAATTATTGATTGGAGGGGCTCTGATCATTGGCCCATAAAGCTTTCTGTCACCGCTTATGGTGTCACCAAAAATCCCTCCTTCAAATTCCAATTGATGTGGTTAAGAGATCCATCTCTTCAGGAGCTTATGCTGGACTGGTGGCATGAGGGGATGCCTTCTCACGGGACAGCCATGTTCACTTTTAGTAAGCGGCTTCAGCATGTGAAGTTCAAACTTAAGAGATGGAATAAACAATGTTTTGGGAACCTTCAAGCTCAGAAGATGGCTGCCCAGTCCAAGTTGGATACTATCACTCGTCAGATTCGGGACCAGGGGTTGACCTCTGCCCTTAGTATGGCTGAGTCCTTGGCTCTAAAAGGTTTAGAAGAGTGGGAACTTCGGGAAGAGATCTTCTGGAAGCAAAAATCTCGTATTGATTGGCTTCAGGAGGGGGATAGGAACACTACTTTCTTTCATAATTCAGTTAAGGCTCGAAGACAAGGAAATTCTATCTCCTCTCTTGTTTCGCAGGATGGGGCTCAACTCTCATCCTATGCTGATATTTCCAGGGAGGCAGTCAATTATTTTTCAAACCTCTTTTCTAGGGAGAATCTTGCTGCCCGGGCTGAGGAGCAGGCCATCATGGATTGTATTCCCCGCCTGGTCTCTTCTGAGATGAATGGGACTCTCTTATGTCCTATCTTGTTACCCGAGTTGGAGAAAGTGGTTTTTAACATGAAAAAAGGTAAGGCGCCTGGTCCAGATGGGTTTCCAATTGAGTTTTTTCAAGAATTCTGGGAAATTATAAAGTTTGATCTCCTTGAGGTGGTTCATGAATTTCTTAGGAACAAACAGATGCTCAAGTCTATGAATTCTACCTTCTTGGCCCTCATACCTAAGTTGGAAGGAGCTAACCGGTTAGCTCAATTCAGGCCTATTGCGCTATGTAATGTTGTTTACAAGATCATCACCAAATTGATTGCTGAGAGGCTCAAACCACTCCTTGGTTCTTTGATCTCGGCTGAGCAGGGTGGTTTTGTTGAAGGGAGACAAATTTTGGATGGTGTTGTGATAGCCATGGAAGCTATTCATTCTATGGCTAACTCTAAGGAGAAGGCTATGTTTATTAAACTTGACATGTCTAAAGCTTATGATCGGGTGAGCTGGGATTTCTTACAGAAAACTCTCTTGGCTTTTGGCTTTGCTGAGGAATGGGTGAACTGGGTTCTTAGTTGTGTGACCTCTACCTCATTCTCTATTCTCATTAATGGGGAACCTTCAGATTTGTTTAGTGCTTCTCGGGGACTCCGGCAAGGGGATCCTTTATCCCCTTACTTATTCATTATCATGGCAGAGGGTCTTGGAAGATTTATTAAATCTTAGGTGAGACAGGGTCTTATCCATGGTTGGAGCTGGAACAACCTTCTCCCTTCCTACTCTCATCTTCAGTTTGTGGATGATACTGGGCTAATGGGCTTGGCTAGAATTAGTGAGGCGGTGAACTTCAGGCGAGCCTTAGACATCTATCTGAAGGCCTTTGGTCAGTGTATTAACGATGATAAATCTTCCATTTACTTCTTTAATACTCCTCAGCGTATTCAGAATAGGATTGCTAGGATCCTTAGATTTCAGATCGGTTCTCTTCCCTTGATGTACCTTGGGATCCCTTTGGCTTTGGGAGCCCAGCGGAGAGATTATTGGCAGGGAATTTTGGATAAATTTTGAAGTAGGGTTAGCCATTGGACTTACAGATGGCTATCTTCAGCTGGGAGAGTGATTCTTCTTAAGACTGTGGTGCAGTCTCTCCCCATTTATAGGTGTTGTGTGCAGGTTCCCCCGTCCACCTTTGTGCGGGAATTTGATGCTTTGTCTCGGCAATTTCTTTGGTCTGGCAACCTTCTTTCCTCAAAGTGGAGCTTAGTCAAGTGGGAGTCTGTTTGCAGGCCGAAGCATGTTGGGGGCCTTGGTCTTAGGTCTATGGCTCTTGCTGTCACTGCCTTGGCTGCCAAGCTGTACTGGAGGTGGTGCAACAATCAAGATCAGGATTGGGCTAAGATTCTGGCCCACAAGTATCTTCCTGGTGCTGATTGCCTCGATGTGCCGCGTCTTCCTTTGCTGGGTAAAGGGTCTTGTATTTGGGATACCCTTAAGAAGGGTGCTCAGCTAATTAAGGAGGGCCTCTTCTGGATCTGTAATAGAGGCTCTGATGTTTTGTTTTGGCAGGACTCTTGGGATGGCCACCCTCCCATTCTTTCTAGTTTTCCTCAGCTTCAGCCTCTTTTGCCATATTTTTTCTGAGGCCGGTTGGATTAAGGTGGAGCATTTTAAAACTGTCAAGCGTATTGGGCAGGCGGTGGTGGCTTGCTGGAAGGACCCACAAGAGTGGCCCGTGGGTGGTTCTGATGAGGATCGTGTTGTTCTTTCTAGAGTTCTGGAGGCTAGGCTCTGCAACTCCCTTAATGGGAGGGATGTTCTGGCTTGGAATCCTAGTCCAAAAGGTAAATTTACTGTTGCCCAAGGCTATGCTATGCTTGACAGGAACTTATATGGTCCTGCTGAGGTGCACTAGTGGAAGAAGGTTTGGGACAACTTCTCTTGGCCCAAATGCAATTTTTTCTTATGGTTGGTTGCTCAAAGGAAGTGCCTCACTTGGGAAAATCTTCGCAAACGTGGCTTTCAGGGACCCTCTATTTGCCTTCTTTGTTCTCACAGTGAGGAGTGTACCTCCCACTTGTTCTTTCTTTGCCCTTACTCTAGAGAGTTATGGCACAGATGGTGGGAGGCTTGGCATCATGGGTGTATTCATGCTACCTCCTTGATTGACTTTTGGGAAAGTTTGGCAGACCACCAACAAAGTCTCCTTTCCTTCAGGTAGCCTGGTCTATTGGGCCTATTTTCATTCTTTGGAACCTTTGGTTGGAGAGGAACCATAGAGTTTTTTGTGGTTCCAATTTGGGAAATCTTCAACTGTGGAAGAAGATAATTAGCAGGCTTTAGGAGACTATTTCGGCTAAGTGTGACATGTCTAAAAATCTTGATCCTGGTGATCTTGATATTGTGCGGAATTTGAGCTTGGGGGATAGTAACCGGGGTTGTTTTGCTGGCAGAAGGCCCCGTCAGGTTCGGCAACGAGTTTGTTGTGATGGGAAGTGGATGCCTCCCCCGGTGGGGGTCCTAAAGATTAATACTGATGGTTCTTCTCGTGGGAACCTTGGTCATGCTGGTGTGGGGGGTATTGGTAGAGGTAATGATGGTGGTGTGGTTTTTGTCTTCTCTAGTTACAAGGGGCAGCAGTCTAATAATCTGATGGAAGCCCTAGCTATTAAGATTGTTGTTGAGCGTGGATGCTCTTTAGGCTGGAGGAGGATCATCTGTGAGTCGGATTCTCAGATTGTTGTGGATTTGCTGAACAATCAAAGGTTGGATGATGTTAGTTGGCAATTGGCTTCCGTGGGCAGACAGATTTTGAGTCTTTGCAGCTCCTTGGATTCTGTCTCCTTTTGTCATATCCCTAGAGAGTGGAACAAAGTTGCCGATTGTCTTGCGAAGTGGGCCTCTGAGAATGTGGATGGCTGGGATATCAGTGGAAAGGATGAGCTTTCTTCTAATTATCTTGAGACCCTTGAGAGGTTATTAGTGGAGGACATGAATAGGTAGTGTTGTTGCTGGTTGGTCTGGTGGTGTTCTTTTTTGGTGGGCCTTTGGCCTTTGCTTTGTACTATGGTTCTGATTGAATAAAATTTTTACCCCTTCTTTAAAAAAAGTACTAATGCATTGAAATTTTAAATTTTCACCAAATAGATTTAAAAAACTAGTAGTTTAGAAACTACATTCAATTTGTTACAATTCTATTCATGTATATTTTAAAAAAAATATGTAATTTATTCAAATTTTTACATCAAGTTGCCTACCTCCGGGATTTTTCTTATTTTTGCCATTTATGCCTATTTTTCTATGATGATCCTACACATAATTTGCTACAATTATGAATTTTTTTATTGAAAGTCTTTTATTCAGCTATATAAATTTGATGTGGATTTTGGATGTCTTAATAGGTTGGTATTCCAATTTGGACAAAGGGAGTAGACTTCACACTTCAAAGCATTCACAATATAAAGAAAGCTTTGCTTGAGATTTGAGAGGAAAATGAGGACTCTAAAAATGTTGAGTGCTCAGGAAGAGTAGTTGCTATTGAAATTGTTGTAAATGCGTAAAATATCTCATTGTAGAGAATGTATCACTATCATTTAGGGTTTTTTTCTACCTATTAGAGGACCATCTTCCTCATTTCTATGATCTTGAATTGTATAAAATCTTTGGGGATGACAACCCTTCCATGTAGCATAGATTTTTACATCTAATCTATGTATAGTTGATGTTATCAATAGATAAACTTTTCATGTACAAAATTTTATCCTCTTAAAGAATAGATCAAATGTGTTTTGCCCAATTTACTTTATGTTCTATATCAACATCTAAAACAATATGAAACCATGGGTGAAAAAATAGAGATAGTCTCAATGTCATGCACTAGTATCCAAAGTATTACGAAGAAATTGAAATTCTAAAATGTTGGATTCACAAGATAACGGTAATTTTTAATTTTATGCATCATCCTCAAAATATACAAATATGCACTCAAAACATACCTGGATGGTTATAAATCACCTAAAGTATTAATAAGATGTGTATACTTTAACACAAAGTCTATGTAACAAGTAGGCAATAACATTTGTATTATTGACGAAAGATGTGCCACAAATTTTTTGGGTTCATCTACCAAATTAATGTCATCATCATATGAACAAGGGGTACATCATTAGAATATAGTGACGACACACTATCCCTTGTTAGTTATTTCCAATGTTGGAAAACACACTGTCCCCTATTAGTTATTTCTAGACATCTTACAGTCTAATGATGTTTCATGTCCACTTTTCCCCAAGATAGGGACAATGTGTTTTCCAACACTACAAACAATGTGAGCATTTTTGTTCCAATCATATCTAAAAAAGGAAAATGTCATTTCAATCGCAACCAAAGAGTTCTAAAATTTGAAGGTGGGACTTCATTACATAACCGACAAGGAACAAAGGTGTTTTCCAGTAATAGGGACAAATGTATTTTCCAATAGGGCATAGTGTGTCAATAGGGAACAAAAAATGATGTAAAGCAGGCTTCAATAAAGAACAATAAATGATGCGGTGTTTTCTTTTCCAATAGGAATATTCACTTGAAATAACTAATCAGAGATAGTGTTTTCCAACATTATTTGTAGTGTTGGAAACACATTGTCCCTGTGGAGGTTGGTTTGACAGATAGTGTGCCTTCTAACACCTAAAAATGTTGGAAACACATTGCCCCTCGGGCTATTTCTTTGTTAAAAACATACTATCATTTTTGTTCCCTATTGGAAAACACACTATCCCTTTGTTGGAAAACACACTATGTCATTTTTGTTCCCTATTGGAAAACACATTGTCCCTTGTTAGTTATTTCCACGTTGAAAACAAACTCGCCCCTATTGTCAAGGAGTGCCAAACAGGACAATGTGTTTTGTAATTTGGAAAACATAGTGTTGGGTTTTAGTTATTTGAATCTCCTTGTTTAAATGTGAAGGGTTGTCTCATGGTGGGTTGCTTGCTTCTTAACACCTAAGATTTTGCAACATGGAATGTTACAAAACAGTATGAATGTCTTCAAAATCACGCATTCCATTGTTGTGTTTAAATTTCGCATGACTGAAAGAAAAGTGCACAAAATAATTGTAATTTGGAAAACACAATGTTGGGTTTCAATTATTTGAGTCTCCTTGTTTAAATTTAAAGGGTCGCCTCATGATGGGTTGATTTCTTTCTATCACCTACGTTTTGTAAATGGAATGTTAAAACCATATGAATGTATTCAAAATCACACATTGAACTGCGGTTTAAATTTTGCATGATTGAAAAAATAAAGTCCAAAAATTGTAATTTGGAAACAATGTGTTGGTTTTCAATTATTTGATCTCCTTGTTTAAGTGTGAATGGTTGTCTCATGGTGGGTTGCTTGCTTATTGACACCTATGGTTTTACAACATGAAATGTTACAAAATCATTTGAATGTCTTCAAAAACACACATTCCATTGTTGTGTTTAAATTTCGCATGATTGAAAGAAAATTTCACAAAATAATTATAATTTGGAAAACATAGCGTTGGGTTTTAGTTATTTGAATCTCCTTATTTAAATGTGAAGGGTTGTCTCATGTTGGGATCCTTGCTTCTTAACACCTATGGTTTTAGAACATGGAATGTTATAGAACCGTATGAATGTCTTCAAAATCAAACATTCCATTGTTGTGATTAAATTTTGCATGATTGAAAGAAAAGTGCACAAAATAATTGTAATTTGGAGAACACAATGTTGGGTTTCAGTTATTTGAATCTCCTTGTTTAAATGTGAAGTGTCGTCTGATGCTAGGTTGCTTACTTCTTAACACCTACGGTTTTGCAACATGGAATGTTACAAAATCATATGAATGTCTTCACAATCACATTCCATTGTTGTGCTTAACTTTTCATGATTGAAAATGGTATGCAAAAAACAATTGTAATTTGGAAAACACGTTGTTGGGTTTCATTTATTTGAATTCCTTTTGCTTAAATGTGAAGGATTGTCTCATGGTGGGATTCTTTTGCTTCTATCACTCACATTTTGGTACCATGGAATGTTATAAAATTGTATGAATGTCTTCAAAATCACACATTCCATTGTTGTGTTTAAATTTTGCATGACTGAAAGAAAAGTGCACAAAATAATTGTAATTTGGAAAACACAGTGTTCGGTTTTAGTTATTTGAATCTCCTTGTTTAAATGTGAAGGGTTGTCTCATGGTGGGTTGATTGCTTCTTAACACCTACAGTTTTGCAACATGGAACAGCCATAAAACCAGATGAATTTTCTTCTTCAAAATCACATTCCATTATTGTGTTTAACTTTCACATGATTGAAAAAAATAAAGTGCAAAAAATAATTGTAATTTGGAAAACACAAAGGTTGGGTTTTAGTTATTTGAATCTCCCTTTGTTTAAATGTGAAGGGTTGTCTCATGGTGGGTCGCTTTGCTTCAACACCTTCCGGTTTTGCATGGAATGTTAAAAACATTATGAATGTCTTCAAAATCACGCATTCCATTGTGTTTTAAATTTTGCATGATTCAAAGAAAAGTGCACAAAATAATTGTAATTTGACAAACATAGTGTTGGGTTTTAGTTATTTGAATCTCCTTGTTAAAATGTGAAGGGTTGTCTCATGGTGGGTTTCTTGCTTCTTAACACCTACAGTTTTGCAACATGGAATGTTATAAAACCATATGAATGTCTTCAAAATCACACATTCCATTGTTGTGTTAAAGTTTCGCATGATTGAAAAAATAAAGTGCAAAAAATAATTGTAATTTGGAAAACATAGTGTTGGTTTTCAGTTATTTAAATCTCCTTGTTTAAATGTGAAGGGTTGTCTCATGGTGGGTTTCTTGCTTCTTAACACTTATGGTTTTTCAACATGAAATGTTACAAAACAGTATGAATGTCTTCAAAATCACACATTCCATTGTTGTGTTTAAATTTTGCATGATTGAAAGAAAAGTGCACAAAATTATTGTAATTTGGAAATGCCATTTTTATTGTACCAAATAGTTGTTCTAATATTTTAAGGTGTACTTCATTACACTGTAGATGTTTACGAATCAAAAAATTTTCATAATGAAATATCTGACAAGGGACAGTGTGTTTTCCAACACTACAATAATGTGAGCATCTTTTTGTTCCAATAAGATGAAGAACTGAAATGCTATTTTTATTGTACCAAATATTTGTTCTACAAAATTTTAAGGTGGACTTCATTACATTCTTGGTGCATATGAAACATAAAATTTTCATAAGGAAATAACTAACAAGGGATAGTGTGTTTTCCAACACTGCAAATAATGTGAACATTCTGTATTCCAATCAGATGAAGAAAATGAAATGTCATTTTTACTATACCAAAGATTTTTTTTTAAATTTTAAGGTGGACTTCATTACATATTTTTTTCTTATAAAACATAAAAAATCCATAAGGAAATAACTGACAAGGGACATTGTGTTTTCCAACACTGCAAATAATGTGGGTAGTCAAAAAGTTAAATATTTTCTCTTTTGGGAATCCTACAAATATTTCCCCTTTCTTTATCCAATCCATAAAATTAGCCACCCTTTCCAATAAACCTCCTCTTGACACTTGGTTATTTCCTCTTTCTTGATATCTCTCATGTATATAAAAACTCACAATTGTACAAATAACATAAGGTACTTGTAAGTAAGAAATATTTGTTAAAATTTAAGATAGGTACATATCATGAGGAAGTATTGCATCATGAACTAAAGGATATATATTATTTATTTTTGGGAATCTTGGTCATGGTAATATGAGAAAAAAATCATACATTTGTATATATAGAATACTTACACTATGATGAAGGAAAAAAAAAACATACTCTAGGGATGGGTGATTTGATAAACTATTTGAGTGTCATAAAATATTTTACCAAGATCTAGATTTGAAAGTAGTTATGACTAGATCATAATAGAGGTAGGGAGAGAGGGAGAGGGAGAGGGAGAGGGATAGAGGGAAGGATGGATATAGGGAGACAAAGTGGTTATATGGGAGGGAGAAAAAGTGGTTATTTCCTCTCTCCGTCCCTCTCCCTCTCTCTTCCTCTCTCCTCTTTATCTCATCTCTCTATAATTGTGAAATTTTATATGGGAGGGAGACAAAGTGGTTATTTCCTCTCGCCCTTTATCCCTCCCATTCTATCTCACTAGACTTGTCCCTCCCTCCATTCCTCTATACTTCTCTCTATCACCCCTCCCTCACCATCCCTCCTAACCTTCCTCTCCCTCCCTTTGTCCATCTTTACCACTCTCTCTTTCCACCTACCCTCCCTTTATCCCTCACTCCCTCCTTCCCTCCCTCCCTCCCTCCTTCCATCCCTCCCACCCCATATCTCCCTCACTCTACCTACCCCTCTGTCTCTACCTATCCATCCCTCGTCTCTCTCTCACACACATACACCTCTCTCTACCTCTCCCACCCTACCTATATCCCTCTCTCTACCTACTCTCCCTATTTTGTTCACCTTACCTCTCTTTAACTACCTCTCCCTATCTATTTAGTCAATACACTACCTCTCTCTACCTATCTCTTTATTCAATACACTATTGAAGAAACAAAGGAGTTAGAACAAATTTTTACAAGATGATTCCACTCCGGAGTTCTCTCATCACATGACTGTGGAGTCCCTGAATGAAAAAAATTCTTACATTCTAATTAAGAGGGAACAAATGATTTCAATATATAGCCTCATACATCCTCTTTATAAATTATTATTATTCTTGATTACCATTAAGGTATGGTAGTGAAATTATTGTTCTATTTTTTGTCATGTATTAAGGTCTCAAGGATCACCCTCATAAGTTCTTTACAGTCTAAATAAGAAATGGATTCACTCTCTATATAAATATCATTGGTCATCACTCAAAGGTGATTTTTTAATAGCTCCAAAAGATATTTTTTGTTAATATTGGTGAAGTTTAGTAGCACATTGTGAAGAGTATCACATCACATATCAACTCAAAATATTTTATTCTATATAGTGGTTGTGTATGTGATCATTAAAGGTTGAGGTCTCATGTTGTAAGACCTTGAGACAAGATAGTAAATGCAATTATATGAATTCATATTTTTATTAATTTATTATTTCATCAAATTCTACTATGAGCATTTGTGTAATTGGTTGTATGGTTAGATAATCCTTAAATAGATTCTCTAGTCACAATTTTATCACATGGTATCGAAGTAGTGGTTTTAAATCACAAAGGACCTAAGAGAGAGGGAGTGGGAGAGACCTGAGAGACTTGAGAGAGAGAGGGAGTAGGAGAGACCTGAGAGAGAGAGAGAGCCTAAGGAAGATGGAAATTGAAGAGATAAGAGAGACCCTAAGACAAAGATGGAGGTGAGGGAGACGAGGAAGACCTAAAGATGGAGAGAAAGACTGAGGAGGGAGATGGAAGTGAGATAGATACTTGAGAGGGAGAGGAGGTAAGGTGAAGGAATAGAGAGTGAGGAAATATGTAACACAAAGGAAATTTTCCTCCTCATCTCTCCATTGCTCTTACCTGCTAATACCCTACTATTCACACACACCCTTACCTCTCTTCCTAACCTCCCTCTTTCCCTCTCTCTCCCTCCCTCCCTATCTCTGTTTCCACTCACCCTCTCCCTCTCTACCTACCTTTCCCTTAATCCATCCCATCACACCTCTCTTTCTACCTACATCTCCCTCCTTCCCAACTTCCCCCCTCTATCTACTTCTCTCTCCCCTTCCCTATGTACTTTCCCGATCTTCATCTAATTCTCTTTTCTACCATTGTTTATGATGAATTTATAGAACTTATATTTATTCTTATATATATTTCTAAAGAGACTTCTCCTTTGTACTAGATCTTTATCAATACCATTATTGTTTTAAAAAACTCTAGTTGCTCTATCACTTTCTTCTTTAATAATTCATAGCTTCTATAAGGCATTTGAATATTTCAAACTCTCATCCACATGCCTTATAAACACATTTGAGGAAAATTATGAATGATTAATTACAATGATTGCATCAATTACATGGTAAAAAAGAGCCTTCTTCAATTGTTTAATTAATCAATTATAGTGTAAATATGGATAAAATTAATCATTTATAGTTTCATCAGTTCATTATTCAATTTATTCAATTAATCATTTATAATGCAAATATGGACAACATTGGTAAAAAAAATGTATTAACTAAAATTCCATATTGAACTTAAGAATTCCATGGAATAAATGCATTCCTGTATACTTCACTCTATCACTCCTCTCTCAACATCCTTCCTAACCTTCCTCTTCCCATAGGTGGAGAGAGGTGTAGAGGGATAAGGGGGGAGAGACATGGAGAGGTAGGTGAAGAGAGGTAAGGTTGAAGGAATAGAGGGATCTATAGGTAGGTAGAGAGAGTGATGGGAGATAGGGAAAGTAAAGAAGTAAAGAGGGAAGAGGAGATAGAAGGAGATAGAGGGGGGAAGTTGGGAAGGATAGAGAGGTAGGTAGAAAGAGAGGTGGGTGGGATGGATTGAGGGAAAGGTAGGCCAAGAGGGACAGGGTGAGTGCAGATAGAGAGAGGGAAGGAGGGAGAGAGGGAGGGAGGGAGGGAGGGAGGGAGAGGGAAAGAGGGAGGGAGAGACGTGTAGGTACAGAGGGGTAAGGTGCAAGGAAGAAAGAGAGATGTAGGTAAATCTAGATACAAAGGTAGGGTGGGAGAGGTATAAAGAGAGATATCTTGTGAGACAGAGAGAGGGGGGGATGAAGAGGTAGATAACTACTTTTCAAATCTATCTCTCCCTCCCTTCTCAAACTAGTACTATAGACATGCAAAATTTACATTATGCATTCATTCAGTTGATCAAATTAGATGTCACATTAGGATCATTCATCAATTAACCAAGTGCATTTTCATCCATTCATTTATCAAATAAACATTATCATTCAACCTTCATCTTGCATCATCCACTTAATTCAATAAATCAAAAATCCATTTAAATCAAATCTTAAATTATATTCCATCATTTTCTAATTCAAATAAATCAAATATCAAAGTCCAAAATGTCAACTCACCTAATCAGCATTAAATCAGCATAATCATCATCTAATCCTAATCTAATGCTAATCCCATCCCACTTGCATTATCTAGATCTAGCCACTTGCACAATAAATCAATTTTATTGATTTATTAAAAACATCATTTTCTCTCAACATGATAAGTCAAACAGGGCATTTATTGCTCTTCTTTCTTGTCCCCCTCTCAAAATTTATTGCAAATTTGAATTCAAAATTTCCCCCTCTTGGGCACTCTTCCCAAATCTTGCACACACATCAACTAATCACATGATGACAAGTGTCCTCAACTCATTGGCTTGTTTTTGATCCCACATTGGTCCCTCTTCAATACTTATCATTTTGAAAATCTTTAAATAGGGGCTTCATCTTTGAGCAAATCCTCCACAATCTTGCAAGGTCACTCTCTTCATTTGAGATTAGATCTTGTCCATCATCTCCATCATCTATAGCAATTTCATCATCTTAAGCTTATTGATCAAGGATTGGGAAAGGGTCACTAGCACATGTGACACCAATCCACTATGAGATAGAGTTGGATCATGTCTTTCATATGCATTCTTTAGTTTCTATTGTTCCATTTTTATTGCATGATTGATGTGTTTCATTATTTCATAGGGATGTTAAAATGGTGTTTTAAACTAACCATTTGCAGATTTTAGCATCCACAAAATGGCGCTAGAAGGAGGGCGAACAACCCTCCACATTTGCAACACTAAAGAAAGGCCTTCAATAGGATGATCTCTTCCAACGTAGACCTTTTCTTTTATACGTTTCAGGCCATTTTCATCATGTTTCACTTAACTTGAAAGACTAAACCTTCCCATCATTTGTCCATACTGTTACTTTTCATTTGTATACAGTATTACATGTTTATTGCATTCAAAAGCTTTGAAATTGCTAAATGTTGTCTTTTAGTTGTTGAGTTGGGTTTGTGACGAATTAGATGAAGGTAACTGATAAAATTTCTATGTCTGGAAGTTTTATGTTTATTGTCTACACATGGTTCTAAGGAAACCTTAACCTCAAACATTTTTTAACCTGCGAGGCTTTTTGGCTTCTACTAGTATTTCATTTGCATCTTCTAAATCTTGGACAGCGTTAACTTTTAAACTTAGGTTTGCATCTGTGGACATATCCACGGCATTTTCCACATCTGCTTCAAAGCGAGATAAGATGTCGATCTAAACGTTAGATTAGATTCATTCTGCTGTTTTCAAAATATGCATGTCTATCTCTGAGAAAGCTTTATTATCGAACAGATTTAGATACAGATATTTTGATAGTGACATTGGTTGAATGCGCTTCAATATGCTGGTCCAGATGGTATCACTTTCGATTTTCTGTCTTCCACCAACCTCAAAGCTCCATAAATAGTGCAAGACAAGAAAAATCTGCAAGTCATTCTTTTGATATGAACATTTAATACCTTCAATCCATAATTATTCTCAGGGACAAGTTCCATGCGTGGTAGGTTGTATCTCTCTTCTGCACTCTGTTCATTTATGACACAACTTGATACACATCTATACATATCTGCCATACCATTTCTAGCTTAACATCTGACAAAATCTTTTACTTTCTGTATGTTATGCTCTGATGAATGTCTGTTTCCAGAGTTCCCATTTGCACGCAGGTAGAAGGGACATGAAGATTTGATGTTATGCTCTTTTTGGTGTCTGCGCAACACTCTTCTATTCCATTCTATGATCATGTTCTTGAATGATGAAAGGCTGGAGGAGTTGGCGTTGAAGACCTCACCTGACCATACAATAAATATCATCATCGAAATCAAGAGTGCAAAAAAAACAAATCATTATCTAGAAATTCCTTGTTTCTTTGTTCAAATGTCATAAATGAATTCCTCCTTAAAGTTTTGACTTTACTTGCCCAAAATGGGTATTTTGAAGCGTAGAGCCTCCTAAGGATTTTGTCATTCATTTTGGAAATCTCAATGCAAATAACAAACCTTAGTTTTTGTCGTTCATTGTAGAATTCTT
>VDFB02332254.1:0-10139 GCA_007258455.2 Sequoia sempervirens
TGTCTTTCAAGAGGTAGTACACCTATGCAGCATTGTTAAAAGTGCATAAAAACACATCAACAATAAGCAATAATTAGAATCTTGGAGTAGCAAGAGACCATATAATTCCATCATATACATTTTAATTTGTAGGTTTTCAAGCTTATTTGTAAATTTGATCAAGCCATATTTCATGATTGAAGGTTTATGCCAATAAAGGAGAATGATGGATTCTAGGTTTGGGAGATGCAATTGGCCATTTACCTCAACCTAAGGACTTATTTCCTAAGTGTTTTCATCTTTAAGCTTCATCCTACTTGTAGCCTAAAGCAAGGTATCAATGCATTTCAGATTTACTAAGGCGTTTGACTTCATCTTAGCTAAATCTTGTTATTTTCATGTAGGAATCCTTCTCTAACACACTTGAGTAGGGTTTTCATGCATTTTAGGTCATAACAACCATAAACACACTTAAGGTTAGGGTACACACATAGTTATATATCAATTTTATTGGATATTATGAATGTAGAAATACTAAAGAAGGGTTTTGACTGAGGTAAACTCCTATATAGCCACCCCACCACTTTTTTGCATATTAACTATAGGTCCAGATCTAGAGATGGATGTTTGCAGGGTAGGAATTAGAGAGTAGACAAAGAGCTACATGATCAAGTTTTGAATTTCAAATAACTCCTATAAGGAACCATATGCCCCTTGATGAATTATTCCTCATATACATGCCAAATCTAAATTTCCATGATAGGTACACATCATTACACCCTTCCCAAATTTTCCTATGAATTATTGTTTTAGTCTGTGCATTGTCAAAATAATTTAATTTTCATATTAGATCAAATGTTCCAATTATGTTAATCATAATAATAAATTCTAATCCATTTCCAAGGCTCAAAAGGATCAGATATGTCTTTGATTGAATCAACTTCATGGTTGAATACCAATCTATACACTTCATTGATTTGCATACTAATGTACCTTTAAAAAATAAGAGACTCATCCGAGGTTTTATTCACTAAACTTAAGGACATCATTTTTTCTGTATTACAATTTCTATAATTTTCTTCATATTTTCATCAAATATCCCTTTTTTTTCAATTAGGACTATGATTTGTCATGATCTATTCACTTTGTCTAGAGTTGCTTCCTATTATTTGAGAGGACTATAATCTCTCAACAAGGAGATTAAGGTATTTTCCACAATGAGTAGTTTTACAATTTAGAGGTCCGGTTTTGCTGAAATCACATGTTTTTTAAAAATATAATGATTTAAGCCTCAAAAATTTATATTTAAAGCATTCCAATTGAAGAGGGTTTGATCAAACTACCTTAGATCAAACGCCCTTGGATAGAACCCCGCTAGTTTTAAACCATTCTATAATGGAGTCTCCTTCACTATCAAAATGCTGATAAAAAAACCGCTTTTTAATTTACCATTTGGAGGATCAAATGAATTCATTTAAAATTTATTTTTTGTATGTATTCCTTATTATAAGCTTCCCAAAAAGTATAATTTTAAATAAATTTAATTTTATTATTATAACTATTTTTTATTTCTTGTGAATGTAGGTTTTTCACCGAAAATCAAGCTCTTTGTTCTATACATGTGGAAAAATAGAATATTATCAAAAAAAAATTAAAAATATGAGTGCAATAAATATTGAATTCCTTGATCCAAATAATAATAATAATAATAATTTTTATACATACAAAATATTCTTGGCGTTATCTGATGCGCTTCTTATGTGAGATTATAATTGGTTTGACTTTGAAACCTGATTAAAGAAAAAATATTCAATAAAAAACTATCTAACCAAGTGGAAGCACTAGATATTAGAGTTATGAATCTAAATTCGAAAGAATTAGAATTTTATTCTTCATGGAAAAAAAAGTTATGCGTTATATGGTGAGAGTCCTTTTTAAAAATGTTATTTGAAGAAAAATTCATGTGTAAGGGAGATGGGAGAAAAGAGGTGCAATCTGATTCAAAAAGTTTGAAAAATATATTTAGAATCTAGAATAAAATTTCATGAAGCTGTAGTTTCATCATCTTCAAATTCCCTCACGGTTTAGCCTCTATAGTTTCCCAAAGTGAGAATTTAGTTTTAAAAATTATTTGATGTCGGTTGGCCAAAATTGTAAACCACTGCTCATTGAGATCACCCGAGCACTAATAAGAAACTTAAAAGGGAGCTGCCATATCTCAAGGAAACCTTTTAAAAGAGAAAATATCTCATCTTTTATCATGTGTTATTTGTAAGATATCCTTAAAAGGAACAATGTTGTATTTTATATGAGCCTATGATATTATGTGTTTCTACTCACTATCATTTCCTTTGTTCCTTCATATTGTTTGTCCCTATAAACTATTTACTATGAAAATCATGTTTTGTTTACACAATCATGAGTCCTTAGATTCTTTTTAATTATTTAATTCATAGTCCCTATCATGGTATTTCCTTTATGTTTGATGGTATATGACTATCACATATTATACAATTCAGGAAAATATTTTCTTATTGTGATAATAAGAATGTCCTCTTGAAATTATCATTCAAATGTTATAACCTCTTAAGGTTTCATATTGTGAAATCCTCACCAAACTACCACGACAATCACTTGATACTCTTAACCTCCATCTACACTGATGTACCTCTATCATCTCTTCATCTTGCATTTCTCTTCACATTATGTCACATGGTTATCCTTATGAATTGTGATTTGAACCCTTAGTCACTATCATTTCATGCCTTCTACCATGCATAGGTTTACCATGAGGACTATCATTGACCTATGAATTTAACCTCAATACTTCCCCATAAATAAGATCTACCACTACCCTTTAATAGTTTGGTCACCATTGTATTAACTTCGTTGTAAAACCTCTTTTGACTAACCTGTCATCTAGCCATAGGTTGTCCTTTTGAATCAACTTTCTCTTCACTTGAATTTGATGTACATAAGACTATGTATGCCTTGTATGACTGAACTGCACATTTCCTCAACTTTTTTCCTTTTCCTACGTTGCCCTCTTAGAAAAAACTTGTCTTATTATGATGGGTATATGTTATTTCCCCTTTATTACACTTTTATGAAATATCTTTTCCTTTTACTACTCTT
The DNA here is from genome assembly GCA_007258455.2 of Sequoia sempervirens. Taxonomy (NCBI): domain Eukaryota; kingdom Viridiplantae; phylum Streptophyta; class Pinopsida; order Cupressales; family Cupressaceae; genus Sequoia; species Sequoia sempervirens. The sequence continues at coordinate 3,115 of VDFB02332254.1, forward strand.
TAATGAATTTGATACATATCCAAACATCCTCATATCATTTTTAGTCACTACTACCTACAATTGTGTAGGGTTTGAAGCTTTCTTCTAACTTTAAAATATTATTATATCCTTTGTGTATAGGTAAAGTGTTGTCATGTTTCTTGACTATCCCTCCATTAAATCTCTTTTTTTTATTTCCCTCTTAAAAAATATGCATGAATATTATGTTTGACTGGGTTATCCCTATAGGTTAAATGCTAGATTTACTAGTGTCTTGTCACAAATACCTCTTCTATATTGTCATTGACTTCTACATGTACTTTTTCTCTCCACACCATACATGATCTATCCATTATCTCATTGTCATGTAATCCTTCCATAGTCCCTTATTTTAATGTCCATATATTTCTCAATCTCATGATTTCATAGTCAATAATCCACATTTCTTGACTAGCCATTGACATTTTGTGGCCAACTTAATTATTCATCCATTTTTACTAGTTTCCTTTATTTTTTTCAAAATAGGAACATATACAAAGGGTATGTGCAGGATCATGATGGGCCAAAAAGTGGCAATATCATGGGTATGTGACAATTTTGCACCAGAGTGAGTGAAATGAAAGGGTTTTTAAAAGGAGATTCTCATCTTTCCACCAATATAAATTATGTTTTACTTTAATTCATAATTATTATTCATTTTCTATTTGAATTACAACTAAAGTCTTGATCAATAGGTTGATTGAAAAACATCTATAACTTTTAAACGGTATCACTTTTTTTGAATTTGAAACATGTGTCACATTCTATGCTTCACATACTATAGGATTAAAAAAAAAAAAAAAATTCATGAATTTTTACCAAGTTAAGGTGGTCAGACGTACGAGTTTTAATATTTTTTAAAATTTGTAATAAAAATTCATAATTAATTATTTATGGAAAAATTACAAAAAATATGCATCACATCCATGCATGAGTCACTCTACTTCTATCTAAAATCTTATAAAAAATATAATCATTTTATTGTGGTTAGGGTGGTCAGATAAACACCTACTTATTTTTTCCCTATAATTTAAGTACTACTACATTGAAATTTCAAATTTTCAACAAATAGATTTTAAAAAAAAACCTAGTAGTTTAGAAACTAAATTCAATTTGCTACAGATTCTATACTTACATATTTTTGAAATAATATAGATAACTTATTCAAATTTTTATGTCAAGTTTCCTAACTCTGATTTTTCTAAATTTTTTGCCACTTAAGGGCTTGTTTTTTCCATGATGATCCTTTACATACCCCAAAAAGTTATTAAAATATCACAAGTTCTATTGATTCAATTGCCTTTTATTTTGGTCATTTGATTTGATTTGTTTATTTATTTATTTTCATATCATGTCTATACTTCTAGTTTTATTTATGTCAGCTACAATTTAAATTTAATTTGAAATAAAAGTCAATTCTAAATAATTTATATAAAACTATATTTATATCTTTATTATTGGACATGTAAATGATCAACAAAAATAAATTAAGGAAGTTTTATTTTATTTTATAATTGATTTTTTTAATATTACATTTTCCACTTAAAAATATGTATCAATTCTAAATAATTTTTCTTTCAACCATTCTTTCACAATCTTAACATGAGATACATAGAGCAAAATAATTACTTGTAATCAAAACATTTTTATTTTCAAGAGTAATATTGAGTTTCCCAATGTTCCAAGAATAGAAAAGAATGAAGGTTTTGTCATTGATGTTAACTAGTCAATTGGTTGTCAACTGGTTGTTGTTGTCATTGATGTCATGGTTGTAGGTTATTGGTTGTATATGTTGAGGGTATTGACAAAATTGTATTGAAGAAAGGTTGCAAGTGTTCAGTGGTTGCACTGGGTTTTGGTCTGAGATTTGATCCTATGTTTGTGTGGTTTAGATATGTTGGTCATGATTATTCGAAGTTTCTATACATAATTTTTCGCTCCTGATTCATTGTGTAGTGCAATTTATGTTCACCAATTTAGAACTATGGTTTCTGTGTTTTGGTTGAGGTCTGGAAGAAAATTTTTTGGTCCAGATTTCTCTTTGGTGCAATCTTATGACTTGTGGTTCTAGAGTTGAGTTGTTATTCTTGTATTGAAGATAATTTTGGTAGCTAGAATGCTCGTGCTTAATTGTTCTATGTGTTTTACACTAGTTTGGTCAACCTTGTGTTGAACACTATCTTTGGAATTTTTGTAGTGTGTTGGATGTATTTGGGTCCTCACCAAGCATGTGTTTAGGTTGTCGTCATTCTAATTTCACCCTATGATGTTTTGGCACTGACCTAATTCAAATTTAATATTGGATGGTCGACTTTGGATATGTTTCAAAGTTGAAGATGGTATAATTACATGATGAGTTAGTGGTGAAAGCACTATAAAAGAGGGATAAGTGCAAAGAAATATACATGATAGATGTGAGAAGGATGTGAATCAATGAGTGTGTGTGATGTGAGTGTGGCATATCAGTGTGAAGCCTAAGTGTTGAGTTTTTAGATGTAGTGAGTAGAAGGTGTAATCTATCATTCATGCATGACTGTGAGTGGTTGATCAAATTGTGGTGGATTTTTCTATTACATTGAGATTTTATTCTCTCTATAACATATCTCTTCTATCTTCTTTGTATCTTTGTGGCAATGATCCTTCTGAGTTTTTATCCTTGTTGGAAAGTGAGTCCTAATATGGACAGTGAGTCCTTCTTTTGGCAGTGAGCCTTGTATCTCAGGTAGTGAGTGTTTTGTAATTGGTTTTGATGTTCTTTAGAGTGTGAGTTAATCCTCACCATGTTTATTCCCTTATTCGGTTTCCCAAATAAATATCATTTTGTATTTGTGTGATGATTTTCAGTTTCTACACTTGTACTTAATGTTTACTCATTTAAGTAGTATTAACGATTAGTTTTAATGAACAATTTTAAGGTTTTGTGACAAATTATTCACCCCCTTCTTAGTTGTCCTGTCCAATAATTGGTATCAGAGCTTGTTTCCTTGGAGTAGAGCTTAACTGCTTAAGGAAGGTCCAAGATGGTTAGAAAAGTTACTTATGAGCTATCAGGTTTGATGGAACTAATTATGCTTTATCTAAAAACTTCTTATGGAAGGGGTGATCCACAATACTAGTTTACAATTTTTGCCATTTGGACACTATCATATTTTTTTATAACTAAATCTTCACTTTTGGGCACCTATAGCGACTAAACCATGAGAAATTGGATGATGATGAAAACTAGTGATTTGTGAAATTTTTTCTATAGATTCTAAATGTATTTTTTTCAAAAATTTAAAATCAGATTGCACTTCTTTTTCAATCTCCTTTGAAAACTAGTTGTTTTTAGTACACACCATTTTTTAGTGATGCTCACTATATAACACAAATTTTTTTCATTGAAGGATAAAATTCTAATTTTTCAGAATTTAGATTTGTAACTACAATATCTAGTTTCTTCCAATTGGTTTCATAGTTTTTTATTATTGAATATTTTTTCCTTAAAAGTTTCAAAGATCAAAACAATTACAATTTGAACATAGGCAAACTATATAACACATAACTTTTTTGGATGTATAGAAATTCAATTTTTGTGTTGGATCAGAGACTTCAATATCTAGTGTACTCATTTTTCAAATTTTGTTTTGATAATCTTCTATTTTTCCACGTGCTAAATAAAGGAGAGCTTGATTTTTGGTAGAAAAACCTACATTCACAAGAAATAAAAATAAATAATTAATTAAATTAAATTTATTTAAAATTATACTTTTGGGAAGCTTATAATTTAAGGACTACATACTTACAAAAAGTAAATTTTAAATTAATTCATTTGATCCCCCAAAAGGTAAATCAAAAGTGGTTTTTTATTAGCTTTTTGATAGGTGTAAAGGATACTTTATTATAGGTATGGTTTAAAACTAATGGGGTTCTATCCAATGGGGTTTTCTCTAAAGTAGTTTGATCAAACCCTCTTCAATTGGAATGCTTTAAATGAAAATTTTTAAGGCTTAAATCATTATCTTTTCTAAAACTGTGTGATTTCAGCAAAAATTAGAATCTCCTAGAAATTATAAACCAGCTTTGTGGGATCACTCAAGAATATCTAGAGTATTGTGGAAATGATGTGGAGAAATCTTACAAGAATCCTTACACTCCTACTAATGGTTCAAGTACAACTAATGAGATCAAGGAAAATGAAGCAAACAATAATGTGAAGTATATTTTGAAGAACATGCATGTATTTTCTGTGTTGATTAAGTTTTAGAATCTAAAGACTGCTATGGAAGTCTAGGATGCTTTGGAAAGGGCACATGAAGGTGATGAAAAAGTCAAAGAGGAAAAAATTCTGAATTTGGAAACACAGTTTGAGCACCTATATATGTATGAAGATGAGAATGTTAAAAGCTTATATACAAAGATTGGATGATATAGTAGCTGGAATGCAAGGACTTGGTGCTATTGTCAATGAAACTAGGATTGTAAAGAAGATTCTTAGAACTCTCCTTGATGCTTACAATGAAAAGGTGTGTGCTATTGAACAAAGTATAGATTATAAGATCTATACTAGAGGTCTATTGTTGGGATCTCTGACATCTTGTGAGATGAGGAAGTCGAATATGAGGAATGGGTACAAATATGAGACTACCTTTAAGGCCATAAAAGTTGAAGATCCAGATGAAGAAAGTATTGATGAGATAGAAGCTAACTTTTTGAGAAGGATGAAGAAAGGATTTTACAAGTATGAAGATAAGTTACCCTTTAAATACTTTAGTTGTGGAGAAATAGTTTATTATGTTGCAAGGTGCCTAGAAAAGAGCTAAGAGGAATAAACAAAGATATGAGAAATAAAGGAAAGGAAAAAAGATCAACATAGCATATTATGTGTGTAATACCCCTCATACTGTTTGGATTTATTAATTCCTATGCTTTAACTTGATACGTTGTTACTGATGATACTCTTTGTGTTGTTGGATGTGACATTTATGTGGTTTTGATTGATGCTTTGTGTTGTGATGATGATTGACTCATCGATCTGGTGTGTGCGGATGTGTAGTTTAGTTGTTTGCTTCTTGTGACATTATTAGTATGAATTATGATACTTTGTGTGTTGATTTAATTATTGTTTATTCAAATAGATTTTCATTAATGCTTTATATGTCGATGTGATGATTCTTTGGTGATCATGTTATTTGGATTCAGTATTATTTTATAATGCAATGGTTTAATAATTCTAGTTTTGATGCAGTAGTTAAATATCATGTTATCTTATGATCAATTTGGTTAGAAATGTTAGCTCGTCATTGATATTATAATTGTTAGAATAGAGTAGGTGAGAGGACAGTGTAGCATCACTCGTTCACGAGTGCCCTACTACACTGCAATTCCTTCTCACGATAGGATGTTTGATTATATATATGCATGTGCTACTTGACGTTTATTTGGATGCAGGATTGCAGGAATAAGTCTCGATTCCACCTGCTTCGGCAGGACAGGGCGAGCAATAAATTAACCCAATGGGTAAAATGTTGAAAAAGGGAGTAGGTTTGGTAGTGTCCCCGTCCCAAGTCCGTCGTCTGTTGTGAGTCGTTGTGTTATGACTAAAGTTTTGTCTTTGTCTTGTATGTAGTTTTACTGTTGAGTATTTATTTTATTCTTGGTTAGTGTTTAATTAATTAATCGTATTTCATAAAATAATTAATTAATGTTGCCTTGTTATTTGATTTAATTGAGAGTTAGAAAACTATTAAATTTAAATATGTTGTAAATTTAAAAGTGATTTAATTAATTAAAAATGCAAATAATTATAATTAAAATTAATATTGTTAAGAATAATTAGATATTATATTTTTTATTAATATTAAATTAGAAAATTATGTGAGGATAATATCTGAATTAAATAAATTATTTCAATTAAAATTGTAGATAAGTGTGAGCTTTTAAAAGCTGGAAAAGGACCAATAAGAAAAGAGGCTTTTTGGAAAAGAAAGCGGAAAAAGATTTATTGATTTTAATTAGTGATTTATTATTTTTTTATGAGGGAATTATTCACAGACACAGGTTTTACTCTGTGATTCTGGATCTGAAAAAAAGAAAAAAATAGATTTGAGTTTTGAGGATTTGCTGGTTAAGATTATTGTGTAAAATTATTGTGGATTGGAGAGGAAAGGTTGTTCAGAAGAACGTTGAAGGTAGAGGATCGTGAAAAGAGAACTACAGAAGGAGATCGAGAGGAGGCTATAGAAGAAATTCTTCATCAAGGCGAAGGACTCCAGGTTTTCTTCTTGTTATTATTATTATTATTCTATTATTTTTATAAACAAAATTTGGCTTACTGTGCTTTAAGAAATTCCTTTGAAAGAAATTCTATGATTTGGAAACTTGTCTGCATTTAAACCTTTGAGTTCTCTGTAGAAAAACTATCAACAGAAACCCTTTAAAATTTACTCAATAAAATTTGGTTGTGAAGATTTTTGTTTTGAAATAAAAATCATTGTTATTATAGAGTTATGTTATTTGCTTGATTTATTTTATATCTGGTATAAAGATCTGATTGTTTGTATTATTTATTTTATAAGTTGAGAAAATACATACATATATACGCTTACTTATATAAAAAAATATGTTTTGATGCAAATTAAACAAAACAAAAATATATGTGTTATATATTCTAGATATCCTTTATTTTTAAGAAAGATCTACACTGGTGAAGTTCTGGAAATAAAATATAATTGTGTCTGAACCTCGTACTTATACTACAGTACTGAATTAAAATATATCAAAACATAAATATATAAATAAATAAATTATATAAATTAATTTATTGGTTAAGCTTGTGAAAGAAATTTGATTGCATTTAAAATTCTTAAATTTCGTAATATGCGTCGTACGAAATATTTATGAAAAAGAATAGATTTTATGTTTATATATCATGAATTTTTGTGTACAGTGTATTTATAAAAAAAAAAATCGTATATAAATTTAAAAAAAATCGTTTGAGAAAATACAATTTATAAATGAAATTGTTA